>CAJHZI010000722.1:285000-365000 GCA_905160935.1 Enchytraeus crypticus | reverse complement strand
GCAACGATTAATATTGAAAGCAACAAAAACAGCAACCATGTAAGGAAACTTTGTAAACACATGCGGCTGTCATGTGTGTAGGCCTAACTATATACGGAATAAATAAATAAAATTAGTAAACGTTACCATTCATCCCCTTGCACTAAGATTAATAATAACCAGGTTTTGGACATTATCCAAAACAACATCTGGATGATAAAATGAACATTCAATATTGCAAAGATCATAATTATAGGTTTAGGAATGTCCCAAGTCTAGCTTGCAAAGACACGTATAATGCCAATCTGTGTGCGATTAAAGGTTAAACAAGCACTGTGCTTGCGAGTTGCCGAAAAAAGTAAAAGATATTTGCGATTTAAGTTTGTACGAGTAATGATACCTTATCAGGATACAAGTCGTTATTCAATAATTAACATCTATCCCGCTGTCTAGGTAACCCTGAGAGCCGTCAGCAAGTGATTGTCTCAGATTCACAGACAGGTCGTAATCGGTATTCATACAGCTGGAGCCAGTGGCGAAGTTGGTAAGATACTCGACCGCGGATCAGATGGTTCGGGGTTCAAATCCTGGGCTCTCCCGTCACTGACATCGCTTTCGAGTGAGGAAACTCACGTTAACCTTAGCTTTACCAGCTACTTGACAAATAGTCCTGTCACTATTGGTTTAAAATTTTCGGTGAAGAAATTCGCAAGAGAGTTCGATATGAGAGGTCGAATGGATCGAATTGTTGATCGACGAAGTACTCATTCTGAATCCATTATGATCGATCATATTTATGAGTCGATCATATCTGTGTTTTCAAAAGTATGGATATAAACCTTTTACTGTTCATAGGTGTACCAGGCATTAGACAATTGCATTTAAAATTTTTATCTCAAAAGATAATTATTGTTGTTAAAATACACACAATGTACAATTGATACTATTGAATATCAAATTTTGTATCTACTTTCTATTGATAGTTAGGTAGTTGTGCATTTATTGACATTTAGTAAGTTGTTTAATTAGCGATAGTCATTTAGTTCTACTGAGACAAGTATTATTAGCAAATTCATCTTTATAGTTATATACTTCTAAAACCTTCTTCCTTATAGTCACACTGGCCACAGAATAAATACATTGACACAAAATAATTATAATTAGCACTTCAACAGTAACAAAAAAAACACATTATAGTGAAATGATCAACTGTGTTGATATCTAACACTTTTAATACCACATGTTAAATCCGTTACGCAATTTAGACCATTTTCCGTGTAACCAGTCCAGTGAATGTCCAAGATTTTACTCTCAGATCAGCGCGGCCAGTAATCGAACCCACGAGGATTCAATGCATCTCAGGGTCTGTCAATTAAACTCTATATGACGTTACCCCTACGCTATTGAGACATTCAACAATTGTAACACTTAATACGTGCTAAATTTATTTTTTCTTGCAAAACAAAAGTAATTGCTGAAAAAGTGATTATTATATTAAATTGACAATTTAAAGTCTCAATGCTTTTCTGTATAATTGTAACTGGGCTTAGTTAATAATTCTACTAAAACATTGATTATTCTCAAATACTTAAAAGTAAGCAATTCGATCTGTTGTGTTTTCTGCTTATATGAAGCAGAAGGAGTTCTTCGTGCTAAGAAACGGAGAACTACTTATTGCATTCGAGAAACAAAAGTAATGAATTTTTAAATTACATTGATTTAATTACAATCACATCTATGTGCATACTTTGTCAAAGAGAAAATTCAATCAGTAGTCAAGTGATTTTTAAGTATTGACTGAAAACACATTTCACAGAAATAGTATTAAATCTTGAGAATAAAATACTATCATTATTATATCCAGTAAAGATGTCTGTGAAATCTGCAGTCCTAGAGATGTGTGTAAATTCTGCAGTCGTAGAGAAGTGTGTGAATTCTGCAGTCCTAGAGAAGTGTATGAATTCGGCAGTCCTAGAGAAGTGTGTGAAACCTGCAGTCCTAGAGAAGTGTGTGAATTCTGCAGTCCTACAGAAGTGTGAGAAATCTGCAGTCCTAGAGATGTGTGTGAAATCAACAGGCCACGCTACAGATTTTTATTGGGGGTAGATGGTGTGGGGGGGATAAGTAGTGGAATTAATTTTTAACTCAACAGCTTAAGAAAAATGGAAAAAAAATTCTCATCATTAAACAAAAATTTTTTTGGAGGGATGGCCATCAAGGGGGCCATTGTGGGCAATTTTTTAATTGTTCTTTTTAGTTAATTTGCTAATTTGCTTGTTAATTAACTAATTTCCATTTCATTTAGACCAAATTTCTACATTCCCAAAATGTAAAATGCAAGATATGTGTATTGTGTATTGTCTCACCTTTGTTAGAAATTGCAGCCAAGTGTGTAATAATTCCTTTACACACCGCCAGGGTTTGGAGGTGAAACTTCGAAAAATATTCTTTTAATGAATATGTGTGAAAATCTAGTGAAACATTTGTCTAGTCTGATGCAAAGTGCAGCCTCATACAATAATCACTATAAAATCTATATTATCTAATATTTTCAATTTATTTCATCAACATCATGTTAGTACAACAATTATCCAACAGTCTTTATAAAAAGCATGAAAAATAGGGTTTGATAAACAATTTTATGAACGACTAAAATTTTTGCAAAGTGAGGACATAAATATGAGACTGCACTTTGTCGCAGAGACCGCAGTTTGTTGGTGTGCAGTCAATACACTGGCTGCAGTTTATTGCCTATCCAAACACGCACACACATACATACATATAAATACAATTTATACATGTGTGTGTGTGTATATATATATATATATATATATATATATATATATATATATATATATATATATATATATATATAGTAAAGGTTTAACGTCAGTTTCCTCATCCAGGGATGACGTCTGGTATGTCCCCAAGAGCACACATCACTACAGATCAATTCACCCAGACCAATCTGCAAAAGAAATGTCCTGAGGAGAAGTTAGGTCCTAAACGAAAGCCAGTCCAGTGATCAAGAAATGGTCATGGTAGATTGATTATTATACATATATATATATCTGAGGAGCATTGGGAAACCACCTCGGAAGCCAGGATTAACAGGGAGCCAGTGAAGTCTGCGAAGTAAAGAAAGCGAAATTGAAGTCGAGAGGACTTGCAAACAACATGTGCAAGAGAATTTTGGACGCGCTGCAAACGATTGAGAGAAGTAGGCAATCCATGTAATAATGAATTACAGTAGTTGAGCTTTGAGTGAACTATAGAATTAGCAAGGATAGTGGCTGAATTTCTTGTAAGGGATGGACGTATTTGCCTAATCTGATGAATCTGAAAGAAAGAAGCGCGACAAACAGAAGAGATATGGGATTTAAAGTCAAGGTTTTCATCAAATATGACGCCAAGGTTTTTGGCGGATTGAGAAGGTGAAAGAGCAAGATTCTGAAAATTAACAGAATTATTAGTAATTTTATTTCTTTGCAAAGGAGTGCCAATTAAAAGGTATTCAGTTTTCGAGGGATTAACAGCAAGACGGTTAGCACAAAACCAGGAATAAGCCTTGTCTAGAATGGATGAGAGATGGGCCAGTTTCTGATCGGAATCATGATTAGGAAAGGAAATATACAGTTGAGTGTCGTCTGCACAGAAAGGAAAATTTATGGAAGACTGAGCAAGCAAGTAGCTAAGAGGAGTGATATATAAAGAGAAAAACAATGGACCTAACACTGAACCTTGAGGAACACCGCGTAGGAGGGGTAGTTCAGAAGAGCGATTTTGACCAATAACAACAGATTGTGTGCGACATGAGAGATATGATGTGAGAAGAGAAAAAGCAGAATCAGATATGCCAAAACAAGATTTAAGCCTATTTATTAGGATGCCATGGTCAATTGTATCAAAGGCAGCAGAGAGATCTAGAAGAACCAAGGCAGAAACCTGTTTACTACTCATGGCCAAGCTAAGATCATTATGTATACAAAGAAGAGCGGTTTCAGTAGAATGGAGTTTTCTATAGGCAGATTGATAATGAGAGAGAGAAGGGAAAGAATCAAGATGAGTGCATAAACGGGTATAAATTATCTTTTCAAGAAGTTTAGAGATGAAGTCAAGATTGGAAGTAGGACGGTAACTGGAAAGATCATCTTTTGGTAGAGAAGGCTTTTTTAGCAAAGGAGACACAACTGCTTGTTTGAAGGAGGTCGGGAAGATACCTTCTGCGAGTGAGAGGTGGATTAAGTATGTAAAAGGAGCAACTAAAACATCAATACAGGATTTCAGTAATCGTGTAGGAATAACATCAAGGCAGCAAGATGAGTCGGTTGAGCAAAGAAAAAAATTGCGTATTTCTTCCGGTTTAGCTGGTTCAAAACTAGAAAGTAGTGGTGGCTCAGGCATATTTACAGAAATGGTGTTGTCCATGTCCATAGAGTTGGAGGGTATAGAGCTACAGAGTTTGGCAATTTGTCATCGAAAAAGTTGAGGAAAGAGGTAGCAAGAGATGATGGTTAGGAGCTTGAGGCGAGTGACTTGGGAATGGTGTGATCAAGCAGAGAATCGAGTGCTCCCATAATTTCTTGGGGCAATTTTGATTCTGCGAGATTAGATTTTGATAATACAAGCTTTTAACGGAACTAATCATTTTATTTAATAATTTTCTTTGTTTGAGGTATTTGGACTTAATGTCTGGATTTTGTAGTTCAGGTGGATTTTTCAAATCCTTCCTGAACTTAGTTTCGAGTTTTGAACGTTCTGATTTTTTTTAAAGGATTTCTTCAGAAATGAATGGTTTCCTAGGGTTTGAGCGGCAATGAATGGTTGTGAGAGGGGCATGTTTGTCTAATATGGAAGAAAGTACGGAGCTAAATTGAGCTGAATATTTGGCAACAGTTGAAGACGGATTAGAATACAAAGAAGAGGACACAATATCAGCAGAGAAGGTGTCAATGTTAATAGAAGAGAGTTTTCTATGTTTTAAGTATTCTGGAAGGGTGTACATTAACAGTCACAGGCAATTTACAGAAAATTGCACTGTGATCTGATAATGAAGGATCAGAGATTCCATGATCAAGAAATGACATGTTATTTCGAGTATTAAGCAGATCAAGAATGTGACCAGAGGAGTGAGTAGGGGAAGATATATGTTGTGTGAGATCAAAGGCATCAAGTGTTGATAAAAAGGCAGAAGAATAATGGTCATCGGAATCATGGTGGATGTTGAAATCACCCATAATTATTAAATCAGTAGGTGATGAGGCAATATATTCAAGAAGCAAGGAAAAATCAGAAATGAAATTGGCCTTGGATAAAGAAGGTGGTCTATAGACAATCAAAAAGAGATAGGATTTGGATTTGCATACAAGACAGAACGACATATATTCAAAGGATAAAAATGGAGAACAGTTACAAACAGAGAAAGAAAAAGTTGACCTAAAAATATATATATACATGTATATATATACACTCATTGGTTGGTTCTAATAAACATATAACTATACAATATATATATATATATATATATATATATATATATATATATATATATATATATATATATATATATATTAGGGTGACAATGAAATACGTGGAAAACATTGTTTTTCGTATTTTTATCACTCACACCCTCTTAGATTATTCATTTTGGTACAAATGATTCATAAAAAATTTGGATGGATTTGGTTGATATTTAGAAGTTGCACAAGACCGCTGAAGTTTTCTTCTATTATCAAGCTATTGGCGTTTTGCATAGTATTCAAAGTTTATTCTTTTCTTATTTATTGAATAAATTAAAATTCAATTAGGATACATAGAGATTCAGTTTAAGGAAAATAGCAATTATCTATGGAGTTAATTTCTTGTATTTTAGCTCACAAAGCACATAGTAAATTGTTTACTTAAGTAGTCTAAATCAAAGGTCAACTACCTGACTTCAAGCGAGATAGAGAAAAGAAGAATATAGTTCTTGAATTGAGTCACAACATGTTCAACAGAGTAGTAGCAGCAGCAACATTTAGGAAACGAATTAAGGTAGCAGCTGTGATGAAGATCTGTTGGGCTTATCGGTGAAAGCTAGCGTATCTTCGAAGAGAAGGAGGACTACCGCGATTGTAAGTTCTGAAGTTTCTGCTGCATTAGATCGATCTAAGATAAGCGACGGAAATGCAGTATATGTTTTGGCAGCTACTGCACATTCTTTGGGAATGGATCCTAATAAACTGACCATTAATCGGGAATCATTGAGGCAGGTTCGAAGAAGGAATAGAGCGATAATAACTAAAGTAATCGAAGATTCTTTTCCTGTGATTCCTCGTTAACGGTTCACTGGGACGGTAAACTGTTGCCAGCTCTACAATCAAAAGAATCTGTTGATGGATTGGCCATTCTCGCATCAGGTGAAGGTACGATGAAGTTTCTTGGTATCCCAAAGATATGCAGTGGTACTGGTGAAGCCCAAGCGACGGCGGTCTTCAGTTTAATTCAAGAATGGAATTTGAATGATTGCATACGTTTCATGTCAATCGACACGACTGCGAGCAACATGGGACTGAAAAGTGGAGCTTGTACATGTATGCTCCTCGAACAGAAGTGTGGCCACAATCTTGTCAGCTTGCCATGTAGACATCATGTGATGGAGTTAATAGTCGCAAAAGTGTTTGATTCGATTATGGAGACATCAAAAGGACCAAAAATTAAACTCTTTCAGAAATTTGCACACTTCTGGACTTCCATTGATAGGTACAAGTTTGAAAGAGGAGTAGCCGATCGTCATATCGTGACATCTGTCTCAGTTGCAACCTCATGATGACTATAGAGAGGTTCTTCAGATAACTCAACTCTTTCTTGGAGCTGAAAGTTTGAGAGATGTTACTCTTCATCAACCTGGTGCTGTACATCGGTCAAGATGGATGTCCAAGCTGATATATTCTCTGAAGATTTTTCTCTTCTGATCTCAGTTTAAGCTGACAGAGCGAGAACTTATAGGACTCCGTCGATTCAACGTTTTCGTGATCAAGGTGTATTTGAAAGCATGGTTTACTTGCCAATGTCCAACATTAGTTTCATGCAACGACCTGTCTCTGCTCAGGGACATAGAGGCATACAAGACCTTAGATGATTCTGTTGCATCGGCAGCAATGAAGAGTTTCTCCAATCACCTGTGGTGTCTAAGTGAGACACTGATTGGACTGGCTTTTTTGATACTGATGTTACTGTTGATGAAAAGTTGACATGATAAGAGTGCTTCAAAGCGAAAGTTAACGTGACTATCCACCACGCAGAATTATTGTTAAAGATAAAACTACCAAGAAAAAATTATCTGATTTCGTAAAAAGGAACACTAGGAATCTGTTCGTAGCACTAGATCTGGATCAGGATTTTCTAGAAGAAGATCCAAGTACATGGGACACTAATGACGTATACGTTAAAGTTCGGAGAAAGGCAGGTCAATTAAAGGTCGTGAATGACGCTGCTGAGCACTGCGTTGAGCTTTATCAATCATTTAACGGAGTGATTACTAACCAAGAAGAACAGAAACAGTTCCTTTTACAGATTGTGGAGAAACATAGATTGCATTATCCTGTCTCAAACAAGTCAACGGTCGTCAAGAAAACTTTTAATCATTGACAGTGTTTTCAATAAGTAGGTCACATATTATATACATGTATAATATTCAGGTCTGTTGTGCAACCTCTAAATATAAATGAATTCTCATAAATTTTTCATATTAAACTTCTGCATAGAAATGAACATATTTGGAGGGTGTGAGCATTAAAAATAACAACTTTAGTTTTTATTGTCACCCTAATATATATATATATATATATATATATATATATATATATACAGTATATTATATGTATATGTATGTTTATTAAAACCAACCAATGAATTTTTGGCTGTAATCAGTAGACATCGGTTCGACTTCCTCCTGGACCATCTCTGATAGTAGCCCGTGTGACTAGAAACAAACATATAAATTAGCTTTTTATTAACTTAAGTAAGATCTTTTTATTAAATTTTTACATAAGTAAGATCTTTTGCTCTCCAGTAAGTGGTGTGTTAAGTAGTGTGTAGTAGTTAAGTAGTGTGTTACTGCTCTGCAGTAAGTATGTGTTAATAATTAATTTAAAGCGGTTCCTAATTATAATTAGCAAATTTCATGTTCTTGTAGGTATGTCGACATTGGTAGTGTTATCTACAGGTGCTGGTAAATCACTAATTTATCAGCTGGCTGCGTACATGTATGCTCAAAGATCTAGGTCAGTGGCGTTAGTCGTGGCACCTCTAATCAGTTTAATGGAGGATCAGGTACTGGATATCTTTTTTATAGTATATAGAGCTCTTTGAGTATAAGGTAAGCCGATAGTTATATTACTGGTAAGTATATCCAGTAAGTGTTAAATGACTGACGGTGAAGTTCTTCTTCTTATAGTGCACTGCCTAATGGGAGGTACATACCTTTCCAACCAATTCTATCCTCAGCCTTCATTTTCATTTCTATACATGAATTTGTTATCAGATCATCCAGCATCTCATGTCTGAGTCTTCATCTAACTCTTATCCCTTGCATTCTTCATTCTATTGCGTCCTTTAGTAAACCATCCCCCTTATAATATGTCCTATCCAGATTTTCTTTCCTTTTCTTATCACAGTTATTAACTGTCTCTGTGTACCGAATCTTTCAAGAACTTCTTCATTTGACAAGGCGTAACGCCGCGCTCAGAGCGTCATTCACGACCTCTAATTGACCTGCCTTTCTGTCCCATGTATTTGGATCTTCTAGAAAATCCTGATCCAGATCTAGAGCTATGAACAGTTTCCTAGTGTTCCTTGTTTCGAAATCAGATAGTTTTTTCTTTGTAGTTTTATCGTCAACAATGATTCTGCATGGTGGATAGTCACCCGAACCTTCGCTTTCAAGCGCTCTTATCATGTCAACTTTTTCATCAACGGTAATATCTGCATCAAAAGAAGCCAGTCCAATCAGAGTCTCACTTAGATACCACAGATGGTTAGAGAAACTCGTCATTGCTGCCTATGCAACTGATTCATCCAAGGTCTTGTTTGCCTCTATGTCTCTGAGCAGAGACAGGTCGTTGCGTGGAGCTGATGCTGGACATTGGCAGGTAAACCACGCTTAAAATACACCTAATCACAAAAGCGTTGAATCGACGAAGTCCTATGAGTTCTAGCTCTGTCAGCTTAAACTGATTCCCGATAATGGTCAGTTTATTAGGATCCATTCCCAAAGAATGTGCAGTAGCTGCCAAAACATATACTGCATTTCTGTCGCTTATTTTAGATCGATCTAAAACAGCAGAAACTTTGGAACTTATGATCGCGGTAGTCGTCCTTCTCTTCGAAGGAAGTGAAGGAAGACACTAGCTTTCACCGATAAGCCTAACACATCTTCATCAGAACTGCTACCTTGATTCGTTTCCTCGATGCTGCTGCTACTTCTCTATTGAACAGGTTGTGACTCAATTCTAGAACGATTTTCTTCTTTTCTCTGTCTTGCTTGAAATAAGGCGTCTCTTTCTAGACGATGGACATCTTGTTTAGCCATTTTGGTGTCCACTGAACCCAAGCTGCGCCTTCTACCCTTCTCCCTTTGAGCAAGCAGAAACTGTCTGTCTTCTTCAATATGTACCAAAGTCAAATAGTCTGCGTGTGCAACATCAAACAGATCATCAAAGGTTTGAGAAAACCAGTCTTCCTTACCTTGCTGCATTTCGGTTCTGCGTGCAGCACTTTTCTTTAATCCCTTCCACATCGAATGTAATTGCTTTATCTTATTTACGATATGACATTTTTGTTTCGTTGGTATCTTTGCTTTCTCCCAAAAGACACAAATTTCTAGCGCAGTGTTGGTTGCATTGCCTTGAATTGTTCTCTTGTCCTTACGATGATGATGAAAGAAACGTTGCAAAACCTGTTTGTTTGAAGGAAGGGAGCATTGATCCTGTGATTTCCAGCATTGTACTACCCACCAACCAAATACCTCAGTCTTTTTCTTTGTTTTAATTTTGCAACTAGCCATCTCGCTGAAACTATCTTAAAAACACTGAAAATCTGTATAGTTGTGAAAATCTGTAAACCTTTGTTTTAGACTACTGAAGTAAGCAATGAACCCTGTGCTTTGTGAGCGAAATACAATAAATTAACTCCATAGATAGTTGCTATTTTTCTTAAACTGAATCACTATGTATCTTAATTGAATTTTAATTTATTAAACAAATAACGAATAAACTTTGAACACTAAGTAAAACACTGCATTATAATATATAAATAATTAAATTATAATTCCATTATATTTATATAAATAATTAAATTATAATTACCTTATAATATATATATACGCTGCATTATAGATATAGAGCTTCATAATAGATGAAAACTTCATCGGTCTTGTGCAACCTCTACATAGCAACCAAATCCATCCAAACTTTTTTTATTACTCATTTGTACCAAAATGAATAATCTAAGAGGGTGTGAGTGATAAAAATACGATAAAAATATTTTCCTATGTAATTCATTGTCATATATATTATATATGTTAACTGTATAATTATATATTATATATTTGTCATGTGATCAACCTGGGGCTGGTTCCAGCCGAAGATTTTGTATTATGTTCCTCCACAAAACTATTCTTTGCCATTTCCTTGATGTTCATTCTTTTTCTTCCTTCTATTCTTCGATAAATGCTAACTCCAGCACCTTCAGGTCTTCTTCGAGGCAGGTATATATATATAGGCAGGTAATAGGCAGGTAATATATATACATAAAATTATATATATATATTATATATATATATATATTTATATACATATATAATAATTATATATATTTATATATATATATATATATATATATATATATAATATTTAGAAAATACATATTATGAAATATTTGTATATCTGGTGTTTCTCCAAGTGGCAGGTCCGAGGTATGTATATTCATACTCAGAGTCTGACTAGACGCTCCTTAAAGAGTACTGAATGGATCGACACATTAGTCCCTTCATCTGGATACCACCACATTTGTC
The DNA here is from genome assembly GCA_905160935.1 of Enchytraeus crypticus. NCBI lineage: Eukaryota > Metazoa > Annelida > Clitellata > Enchytraeida > Enchytraeidae > Enchytraeus > Enchytraeus crypticus. The sequence continues at coordinate 353,968 of CAJHZI010000722.1, read as the reverse complement.
CCTTCAACAGGATACCACCACGGAAGCCAAGCCTATACTGTGGTGGTATCCCGTTATCTTCCTCCTCAGTTCTCGCTTAGTCGCCTTTTACAACACATGCTTTTGATGGTCGGTCTACTCTTCAGTATAGAATATATGTATGTATGTATATATATATATATATATATATATATATATATATATATATATATATATATATATATATATATATATAGTATATAAATTTATTTATATTATAGATATACATATATTATATACGTACTGTATATGTATAGGCTATATATATATATATATATACATGTATGTATATATATATATATATATATATATATATATATATATATATATATATATAATGTATATATATATATTATATATATATACAGTGTATATATATATATATATATTTATTTATTTATTTATTCATCACATCATATAGGCCTACAAAAATTCTGACAAACAATTTATGTGCTTGCAGACTGAAAGTTCAACCTTATGTATGATCGTTAATAAAGGCCATGACAGTGCTAACATATTCCGATTTGCAGTTAATTGAAACTATGTGTAAAAGCAGCAACTAGAAATAAAAGGTAAAGCTGGTAAAGCTAAGGTTAACGTCAGTTTCCTCACTCGAAAGCGATGTCAGTGACGGCCGAGCGCAGGATAAAACGTAAAGTTAAGGATATCTGATACAATATGATCGTTTAAAAATATAATTACAAAATATAAAAGTTAAAAAAGAAAAGAACATCTAGCATCGAAATAAACATTTGCTGTAGATCAATGTTTATCGTGTTTATTGTGTAGATTTTAGAAATTTTTCCTCTTGGGTCGATGAAGGTGTTCCATCTCCGGTTCTTATTAATACCTCTTATAGGCTATGTTGGACATTGAAATTGCGCTGAATTTAACGTGAATAAAGCATTTATATTAATTCTGTGTCTTTATTACCATCCCTGCTCTTATTCATTTTTATTATAATTATTTATATTTTTGCTGTTCCCTTTTATATTTTTACAGTTCTTACTTGAACAAATGGTCCTCACTCATATTTCATACAGGGCACATGAATATCATAATATGTACAGGATTTATTCCTCGTGATTTTGGAATTGTTATTCTACAAGTCTAATGCTAAAATTTAATGGAACCTGAAAAGATGTTCGAACCATGATTATGTTAATCAATCACTAAGTATATGGATGCAGTGACAGCTGTGTCGCTCTTTGCAGAATGCCAAAGTAACTCTAAATGGTTAATGATGATTAGGCTGACTCAATATAATAATTAAAATCATTTAAATATTGCAAGAGTACATCATGACGCAGAATTCCATTATTGCAAATATTTCATTATTCTTATCTATTTTGGATCTCAATTTAACTTTAATTGCTTGAAGGTTAAGGGATTGCCATCGTGTGTGAAGGGTGATGTCCTCCACAGTAATCTTACAGCTGCACAAAGAGCTGATGTACTCGATAGGGTTATTAGAGGAGAAGTGCACTTTCTGTTGATATCTCCTGAAATGCTGCTGAGTTGGACCAATGGTAGCCTACAGATAAATAATCTGCCTCCTATTAGCTTTGTTTGCCTAGATGAAGTGCATTGTGTGTCCGAATGGTCACATCATTTTCGACCCTCATATTTAACTCTTTGCAAGGTTTGTATGACTTTAATTTAAATAATGTGAAAAATTATTAGCCATTGTTAAATAATGCATTGTACGAATGAATGTTTCAATTAATACATTGTAGGCCTATATATGTGTATATGTATGTGTATGTGTAGCAATATTGCTGGTTATGAACTTGTACTTGTATGTAACAGTATATAACTTATTATCTGAATTGTTACTTTTATGTTGATTTGATATATGTATTGTAGAAGGGAATTGGCAAAATATTCTTGATTAATATGAGGCATGAAAGAGTTATTAATATTTTTCACTTCTAGATTATGAAATTAATATAACTTAATTCACTTGTTGTAGTATGATTCTATTTCATATATTGTTAGTGTGCCAAATAGCTTCATTGTGTTAAAGTTAATCTGCGTTGAGATGTTTAAACATCACCACACCTGCAAATTGTATCAGCATTATGGTACTTTCTGCAAAAATTGTCAGCATCTGCGAGACACGTGCATAGCAATTGGTAAGGGTGACACATCTCGCAAAGGTTGAGGTTGTGAAGAGATTCTCTAGTTGGGTGGCAAGGGGGACAACCTTGTGCCTCTTTTGATCCTCCCATGACCATTCTTTTACTAACATGTAAAAGCTGGTAAAGCTAAGGTTAACGTCAGTTTCCTCACTCGAAAGCGATGTCAGTGACGGACGAGCCCAGGATTTGAACCCACACCTACTGATCGGCGGTCGAGTATCTTACCGACTTCGCCACTGGCTCCAGCCAGTGTGCTATAGAACTGTTGACGAGTTCATTTTTCTCTGTGTCCTATAGTACATATATTTCATTGAATTATTATTTCTTCGCAAATTAAAAGAAAAGTTGCAGTATTGCGTAAATTAAGCTCTGGGAATGAGAAATCTAATTTTATCCCTGTTTCGTGTGGGCCAATTTTTCTAAGTTTTAGTATTATATTTTGTTAGAACTTCGTTTGACAATTTTAATGTGATGAAAGGTATAGCATAACTTTAACGACTAATACATATCTAGCTTTATGGTTGTCAGGGACCTGATTCTATAATTTTATCTTGGGTAAAATGATATCCTGAGATTAAATGTTACAGGGCTTAAATTTCTAATAATATGCCTCTTATAAATTATTTTAGAATCTTTACCGGTCCTCGATTTTTGACAGAATCTAGATATCCTACTAATCTATTAATGAATTCAACGACTGTATTAAGTTAAATATTAATTTAATATTACAAGAAATAAAATAATACACAAATATGCAGCAGAACTAAAATTAAAAAGATTTCAAATAGCACTTGTAAGCGAAATTTGTATAACTTAAAATTACACTTTTTCTACAGAATTATTGTTCACTTTAAATATCATAAAAGAAAGTACTTTACATAAAATACAATTACTTTCGATACACAAATTACTACTGTGCTGTCTAGTAGAAATTTCTACACTTTACTTGACTCTCCTCTTGACTACTCGCCTATTAGGATTCCTTCTAATATAATCCCTAGGTCAGAATATATCAGTGGAACACTCTTCCCAGTTGGATCATCTACATATCACTCTCTTCACATCGACTGTTTGATGGACTACAATAGTTCCACTAAACGAACTCTTCAAATTACTCTTGAATTCGGCTACTACTGAGATTCTACAAATCTTCTAAATCTCTTTTCAACATGGCTTGTTTTACGTCCTTGTTGTCACTCTTCCATCTTGAATCTCCCTCTCTACTTTCTGTCTAGGCATGCCCTCATTGGTCACTTGCCCATGCTTAGCTACCACCTAGGATTACACTTCCATAAAACACAATGCTTTCTAATCTTTACTTTACTTATACAGCAGTATTATGAAATACTTTACGTGTAATATAAATACCATATGTACATCATTTAGAAATTATATCGAATCAAACCTGCACAATGGGATAATGTGAAGATTGCTGTGACGGTTTGTCGCATTGGATATGTTATGGTACAGAAAATGATAGGACATTAGAAGGTCTTGAAATTCAAAATTTACCTTAGGAAACTGATGTTTCATTCTTCTCTGAAGAAACTGACAAATAATTTTCTGAAGTAAAACAGTTTCTAAATGGCCTGACAGATTACCAATGGGATGGCAGTGGTATATTTCTCAAAATGAACTGTTTGCATTAAATACGTGAAGGGGAATCACCAGACCCAAGAAAGACATATCTGTAGTTATTTAAAGCATTTAACAAATAAATAAGATGCTCCAATTAAAAATGTTATTTCGCTCTGTGATGATGTTTTTCTGTTAAAGATGGAACAAGCCTAACTGAGAGGCTAACGATCAAGCTGCGATGAGGCTGGAATACGAAATGATTTTTTATTAATGAACATATCCATTGGCTATATTGGCATTAGCTTTTTAAAGGGAGAAGGGCCAAGGGGAAATCTCTTATCTCTTCCTATTCCACTAAGCTGAATTTGTGAGTTTCGTCTACAGTATATATATTTCTAGATCTCTCTACTGCCATTGACACAATAGACATTGATGTTCTAATAAATAGGCTGAAGTCCTGCTTTGGCATTTCTGATTCTGCTTTTTCTCTTCTCACATCATATTGCTCATGTCGTACACAATCTGTCGTTATTGGTCAAGATCGATCTTCTGAATTATCGCTCTTATGCAGTGTTCCACAAGGTTTAGTATTAGGTCCATTGCTTTTTTCTTTATACTTTACTTAGCTACCGGCTTGGCGTTGCCTCCATAAATTTTCACTTCCATGCAGACGACACATAACACATTTCCTTTTCTAAGCATGATTCCGATCAGAAACTAACTATATATTTCTCATCCATTCTTGACCAGGTTTATTCCTGGTTTTGTGCTAATCGTCTAGCTGTTAATCCCTCCTAAACTCAAAACCTTTAATAGGCACTCCTTTTTGAAGAAGTAAAATTACTAATAACTCTGTTCATTTTCAAAATATTGTTCTTACGCCTCTCGATCAGCCAAAAGCCTCTGAGTCATATTTGATGATTTTAAATCCCATATCTCTTCCGTTTGTCGCTTTTCTTTCTTTCAGATTCGCCAGATCAGGCAAATACGAAATTCAGCCACTGTCTTTGCAATTTCTATAGTTCATTCAAATCTTGACTACTGTAATTCATTATTATATGGATTGCCTTCTTCTCTCAATCATTTGCAGCACGTCCAAAATTGTTCTCAAGTCCTCTAGACTTCAATCTTACTTAAATTCTTCTTTCCTATCGTCCCTCATGTGCACTTCATTCCAGTGATGCCAATTTTCTCTCTGTTCCAAATATTCTCACATTATTGAGCAGAAGTTCATTTTCTTATGCAGTACACACAATCTGGAACTCTTTACATATTGATCTTCGCTCGTATTCTTCTCTTTCAACTTTCTTTAGTAAGCTTGAGACTAACCTTTTCTCGCCATGGACATAATCAATCTACCCTTACAATTTGTAAAATTTGTAAATTTCACCGGGCCGGTTTTCGTTTTGGACCTTACTTCTCCTCAGCACATTTTTTCTCCAGATTGATCTGGGTGAATTGACCTGTAGTGATGTGGAGACGTCCCTGACATCATCCTATGATGAGAAAACGTATCTTAAACCTTTATAAAATTATTATTATATACGATCAGTTTTTTATAGGGGGAGTAGAACGCTTTCCTAGAAGCCCGTAGCAACACTTTTAAATAAATTTTTCTGCAGAATTTGGCGCGATTTTTTCGTCAATAATGTTGCAGTTTTCTTAACTGCCAATAGGTGCGATATAGTAACAAAAAGTTAAATATTTAATTTTAAAATTTTTTTTTATGGCAGATTGGCCTTAAACTATATGTATACATTGCATAGCTTTTTAGTTGGCAGGGAATCTATCTGGAAATGGTTTTATTAAATCTATCGGTTTGAATCTCAGCCGAACCGCCACTTACAGTAAATAAATAAATAAATAAAAAAGGTTTAACGTCCGTTTCTTCATCCAGGGATGATGTCAGGGACGTTCCCAACAGCACACATCACCAGTATCATCAGTATCCCTTATGATACGAAAATAAACGTTAAACTTATTTTTTATTTTTTATTTAGATCACCAAAAAGGGTCATTCAACCCTGTACAGTTCACAAGCAATGCAAACAAACAAGTAAACTAAAAAAGTAAAAAAAGTAAAAGTTAAGTAAAAGTAAAACTTAAGTAAACTTAACTTTTTAGTCTTCTTAACTCCTTTCTAATATAATACTACTAGTAGCAGTATTTGACAAAACAAGTTTTCAGTATTATTATTATTCATCTTCTTCCAGTGCAATGCCTAACGGCAAGTCCATGGTATATAATTCTTCAAACCATTTCTATCCTCAGCCTTTATTTTCGTATCTGTTTATGAATGTATTATCAGATCAGAAGTTATTGATACATCCTTTAACGTTGTTAAAGGATGTATCAATAAGATACATCCAATATATCAATAAGATATTGATACATCCTTTAACGTTGTTAAAGGATGTATCAATATCTTCCGTCGCCTCAACCATTACGCCTCGGCATAGCGATTAGAGAGTAGTGGTGAAATAGAATACCCTGTCTTACCCCCCCCCCTCCCCCCGTCCTATTTCACCCTCGTCAGGGAACTCTGGCTGGATTTTGAGCATTGCTTTCTGATGCATGTGCAAATTTAAACTCGACTTCTATCTCTCTAGTCAACTCCAATCCTCCTCAAGATGTTTAACATTATTATCCACTCTATTCTATCAAAAGCGTTTTCAAAATCTACAAAGCTATCAATTGTATATAGTAATAATAATAATAATAATGTCATCATGGTTTAATGTCAGTTTCTCTTTCGATCAGTATTACCCATTAGATATTAACTTCTTAAGAGTGTACTGTAAGCTAAACACTACGCAACTCAATAAATCTTACTATTCCATGTGTGTAGCAGAAGTGAATTGAGAATCATTATTATCTTACAAACTATACTAAATCTAAGTAGTTTTTTAAACTTGTATTGGAAACGGTTGTAGACTAGAAGCAACTGAAGTTTTTGAAATTAAAGAATTTTCAAACTTTCTGGATATACGAACCTTAATGATTCATAGTCATTATTCATAGTTGTTGTTGAATAGAATAGAATATATAATACGTTTATTTCCGCCAAGACAACAAATGTATATGCAATATAAACTGCACAAATATAAATAACTATGTCTAAAACGATATTCTGCGGGGTTCAAATCCTGGGCTCGCCCATCACTGACATCGCTTTCGAGTGAGGAAACTGACGTTAACCTTAGCTTTACCAGCTTTGCATTTTGCTTTTTTATTCTTGACCAACCGATATTTATGTAATCGCAGTGGTTAGGATGAAAATGGTGACAAAGTCTTGGAATAGGAGGATTAGTGGGAGGACCTATAGGATTACTATTTTCTAGTACGATATGCTGCCATCATCTATTCGAGTGATTTCAAGCGGAAGCCTCGGTGGTTCAGTGGTATCAATGGTATTGATGCTAGGCTTTAGATCATGGGGTTCGGGGTTCGAGTCTGGCTCGAGTCACTTTTATTTTTTGAAGTTTTAATAAATTTGTTTAGTTTCTTATGAATATGTTTAGGGTTAGGGTAAAATAAAGGGTAGCGGTTAGGATTAGGGATAGTTAAAAAAGTTAAATTAAAATTATTGTTTTTTAAGTCTATTCGACAATAATAATTAAGGTACTCCCACAAGTCTTCATATTGCAAGACCTTGTCACCGTGTACATCATATCCACCGGGCTATGTATTACACAATAGACTTGTGTTTTCTGCATTTTGAGGATCTAGGAAGTTTACTATTTTAAATTGGTCAAACATTATTGAGGACCATTTTAAACCAGGTCCCGTTACTGTATTTTACTGTTAAAATATTTGCAATCATAATAATAATTTAATATAAATTGCATTTCGCGGTTTTGTCTCTAACACTTATTATATTATACAACAATTAAGTTTTGTCTGTTTAGCTTAACTTTTGCGTTCCATATGTAAGGACAACTAATTTTGTCCATATCCTAGGGTACGGGAAATTTCTCGCTTCGCTTGCGCAAAATTCTGTCCTAGCCCCAACTTGTGGCTTCGCCTTACCGTGAGATAATACAGTTTAAAACCCATTACTTCACATCTTTGGGTAGATGTAATGATTTGAAGGTTTACTACGTTTTTGCTTTTCTCTTTTTGTTTCCATCTCATTTCTCTCAAAGCACATACATATGTTAACTGTGTGACTTAAATAAGTGAACGTCTATTCTGTGTATGAAAAGCTGTGATATTAATACATTTTCTTTCTCTGAATACTCTAATCACTTTCATCTTTTGGATGTTGATCTTCATGTCATAACTTATTATTGCTGCAATCGAAGCATCCGTGATCCTTTGCTGTCTAGTCCTACTTCCAGTAAGCATATCTTGGTCATCCTCGGAAAAGCCGACATCACTCTGTCTTGAGAAGTCCTGAACTCGGTAAGTCAGTCGACGCCTCAAAGTCAGTGTGTCGAGAGACATTTAGAAGTCAGTGTGTCGCCAGACAAAAAAAGTAAACACGCATTATAGTGAATAATCAACTATGTTGATATCTATCACTTTTAAAACCACATGTTTAATCCGTTAGGCAATTTACACCATTTTCCTTATAACAGTCCAGTGAATGTCCGAGATTTTACTTTCAGATCAGCGCGGCCGGGATTCGAACCGACGGGGGTTCCATTCACCTCAGGATTTGTCATTTAACACTTCATGACGTTACCCCTACGCTATTGAGACATTCTATTACATCAGATATGTCGACGCCCTGAAATCAGTGTGTCGGGACACTCCTATACGTCATTGTGTCTCGGGATTACTGACATCATATTTAGCAACGTATAGCTATTTATTTTGAATTGCAGGAATTTGCTGTACAGTATGTTTAGGCCTATAATGTGCTGCTGTTACCAGTAGTAGTTAGCTTAGAAGTTAAGTAATGTGTACTAAATTTTATTTATGAGTTATTTGTCTGAATTGTATATATTAACTGCAGAAAATACGAGAGAGTTTTGGCATTCAGTGCATTCTAGGATTAACTGCCACTGCATCTGTAACTGCAGCTCTTAATATTGCTCATCATTTAGGCATACCTTCAAACACAACTGGAAGTGCCTTAATTATAGATGCATCAATACCGCTGAATCTCCGCTTGTCCGTCTCTAGGGACGAAAACCGAGATATGGTATTTTTATTTATTTTATTTTATTTATCTCATTTATCACATCATCATACACATTGAAATTTATATGATCAAACGTTTTACAGGAATACGAAAACAACATTTCTCAAGTATGAGTGAAACGGTTATAAAGGAGGCTACGGATAGCACTTACATATTCCGCGATTGTAAATATTTAAATGTTAACAGTAACTAAGATTGAGTGAAAAAGATGTATTGGTTTATGTTAAAAAACTTTTAAAAGGTTTACATAATATGATTGTTCCAAATATTAGAAGATACAAATCAATACATATTACGTAGAATAAGCATTTGTTAAAACATCAGAAAAAAAGCTAGAGATAGCCGTTCAAAATTAGAGGATTTGTAGATAGAAATTAGTAGTTATTAAATTATATTTTGAACAAAATATATGTTTAGATATATAAAATGTTACCTGTGATTTATATTAAATATTTGTACCAAAGATTATTAATTAAAATTTGATATTTTAAAATAAAGTGGTGCAAACGATAAAATTCACTTTGAAACAAAAAAATGTATGGAATATAATTAATTAAAAGACGCAATAGACGTCTAGCTATTTTTTAAGAAAATTGTAAAATCAAATTTATTTAACCAATTTTTAAATTGTTTATCTGAGGGTGCCATGACCAAGTGTTTTGGCAAAGAGTTCCACACATGCATCTACTTTTTAAAATAATATCTATTTGCTTTTATTTTGAAGGGTTGTAATATTAAAGATGTTCCATTATTTCTGGTAACCTCATTTTTCAATGTGAATAGTTCTTCCGCAGGTAACCAAATTATACAGAGATTTGAAATATGTAATTAGGTCAACTTTTAGTCGGCGAAATTCAAGAGATTCGGATCCCAGTTCTCTAAGTCTCTGAGGGTAGGTCATTTTATTTAAACCCGTAAGCTTCTGGTCAAACGTTTTTGTATTGATTCTACAATGTCCGTCTCAGACTTTTTTGTATGGCGACTCTTTTGTTCGAACAGTTTTCAAGTGTTAGACTAACAAAGACAGTGAACACTTTGAAGAGCAGTTTCACTTCTTTAGACTGAAGCAATTTAGTATGATTGAAGATTTTTGTCTTGCTTTATTACATATTTTATTTATGTGATTTGACAAAATACATTTTGGTGTAGCAACATCCCTAGATCCCATGCTTCATTTACACTTTCAAGAAGTGTGTCGTCATCATGGTAACATCAATGGTCATCAAGTTAATCCAATCCTTGTTGAAGTTGCAGAACGAAATAACTTGACATTTATTACGGCAAGCAAGTTCAAGTTGCCAGTTGGTTGCCCAGAGGTGGATGTTATTTAATGTCTTCTGAAGCACATCACAGTCTTTTTTAGATTTAATGGCAGTAAAAAATGTTGCGTCATCAGCGTATAAGTATAAGAAAATAGTATCTGGACAACATAGACTCAGATCATTTATGTAGATTATAATAGAATTGGACTAATAACGCTCCCTTGAGGAATCCCAGTAGTGACTAGCGCCCTCGTTGGAAATCAATTGTTAATTTTAACTGACTGTGATTACCAATAAAAAATGATGAAATTCAGATCTCATAAATTTCAGATCGTTTCAATTTGTCCTGTAATTTTGCATGAACTATGCTCTCAAAGGCTTTCGAGAAATCCAGATAAATGCACTCAACTTGATTTCCACTCCCAAATTAAATTTTAAGTTGTTACAAAGACGTAGAAGCTGACTATTTGTCGATTTTCGAGGCAATAAGCCATATTTTTTGGAACCTAATAATTTGTTACGGTGAACAAATTGTTGTGGGCTACCTTACCTTTTATGATGCCTTCCGTAACTTTACAGATGACAGAAGTCAAGGAGATGGAGCTATAGTTGTTTATGTTTCATCTATCACCCTTTTTGAATATTATAACTAGAACAGAATATTTCCAGTCCATAGGAATTTTACCAAATGACATCGATAAAGTCAAAAAGTAAAGAAATAGGTTCGCAAATAACTTTAAGATATACTTGTGTAGCATAATATAATTTAACTAAGAAAATTTTGAAACGATTGTAAAATATGCCTAAATCATTTGGATACGTTGTCTAATTATATAGAAATATATGCTTCAATGAAAGCATTTTATGGGATCCTTAGCTCCGAATCGCCGATCCCTGGGGTCACCGCCCGGTGTCCCCTCCGGAACGGCCGCTCTCCACCCCGGCCGAAGTCGCCGCCTGGGGTCTGCGTCGTCGCTCGCCACGTGGCTTGTGATGTCGTCGTTTTGGCATAGTCAGCTCTTTTGCGCGCAGGGGCTTTCTGCGATTAGCATCTCTTGCGAAGTCATGATTAGATAAATATAATTAACATATTTCCTCGTATGGAAGTTGGAGTAACGTTAGAAAGTTTAATTATAATTATAATCGATGTTTGCTAGAGAACAAATGGCAGTTGCTCTTAAATATGAAACTTAAGAGTTGAAAATTTACGAACGACTGTAGACGAAACGTGGACGATATTGACAATTATTACAGCTTATACTTATACATGTATATTAGTGAAGTAAATGTGACTTACCGACTTCAGTGGCGAGCAGTGGCGAAGTCCATTAGTGAAGTAAATGTGACTGCTATTATTAAGCAAGTTGAGTGTTACTATCGTATAAAATATTTAGAAAATGCATAATTGTGCAATTTTCGATACGATTATGTAATTTTCAAGGTGTGGATTTAATAGGGATTATTGATAAATTAAGACATTTTCAATAGGGGTTATGTCATTTTATATCATAGTTGTAATATTAATAAATAGTTATAATCTTAATCATAGTTATAATCTTAATCCGACTTCGCCACTGCTCGCCACTGAAGTCGGTAAGATACTCGACCGCGGATCAATATGTGCGGGGTTCAAATCCTGGGCTCGCCCGTCACTGACATCGCTTTAGAGTGAGGAAACTGACGTTAACTTTAGCTTTACCAGCTTTAATAGGGTAAGTATAGAGTGAGCTAAATATGTGATTTAGGACTTAACTAAACGGAAAGTATGTAGATATGTGTATCAAGATATTGACATTTTTATTAATGGAGAATACATTTTAGAGTTGAAGCATGTAAGTTAAAAGGTTAAGTATTGCGAAATACAAGTATATAAAATTAAGCCTATAGGTAGTGAAAGTTTAGTTAAGTTTGGGACATTTTTCAAACAGACCTTTTATATCTTATGGAGGAAATTACCTAGAATCTTCTTAAGTCCTGAGATATTTGTTTAAGAGCATAATATAATATTTTATCATTGAATTGTTCTTCACCTTATTTAGAAAAGTGTTTTGTCTCAACTGAAACAAGAGAGGGGGGGGGGGATAACTGTTATGAGAAGCGAAAGAGAATAGAATTCAAAATAATAAAGCAAGTTTGGACGTCTTTATTAATTTTGTTAGCTTAAATATAAAATCATATCGTAAATTTATAAATTGAAAGTATACAGAGCGAGGGGTTACTCGTCATGGGGCTGCTAATGAGTAGTGCAATAAGGTAATAGTTGATAAATAATAGTCTTTCTAGAAAGTTGATATTTGTTGATATATGAAAGTTGACTTCTTGTTAGAGTTGAAATAAAAGATGACTGATGACTTTGTAAGGTTAAAGTTGATAGAAACACATCTCAATAAAGTTATAGTTGATAAAAAGTTGACTTGGTAAAGTTAAAGGTGATAAAAAAGACGTCATGCCTTGATAAAGCTGAAGTTGATAAAAAGACGTCTTGCTAAAGTAATAGTGGATAAAAAACTGACTTGGTAAAGTTAAAGTTTGTAAAAAAGACGTGTTGCTAAAGTTACAGTTGATAACAAATATGCCTTGATAAAATTATAATTGATAAAAAGATGCCTTGGTAAAGTTACAGCTGATAAAAAGAGTTTTGCTTAAGGATATGATAGATAAAACGACGTCTTGGTTACGTTAAAGTTGATCAAAAAGGCGTATTGCCAAAGTTAAGTCCATAAAATGACGTCTTTGCTAAAGGCTGTAGTTGATGAAAAGACATTTTGCTAAAAGTAAAAGTTGATAAAATGATGACTTGCTAAGTTATATAGTTGATGAAGAGACGTCTTGCTCAGTCCTAGAAAAGTACTTTACTTTTACTTCAAAAATATGTTGACGTTTTGTCAGTCTATTTCTGTTACTTCTCAATGTTGAAATATGAAATACTTTTACTTTTCAATTTCGAAAGAAATTACTTGTACTTGTTCTTTTACTTTTGTGTTTAAAAAAGTACTTTAATCTAAAAGTATTTTTCATGATAACACTGTTATTGGATCAAACGAGAGACATCGATTTAAGATAATTAAAGATAGTTTAAATTACTTAAAATACATAAAAGTGTCGATAATTGAGGATCGTACTTTGATCAACTAAGATGAAAGGCTCTAGTGTGTTATATAATTACAGCGCTACACGTCAGACGGTCAATCGATTAATGTTGATAAAGTTAATGTTAACGTCAGTTTCCTCACTCGAAAGCGATGTCAGTGACATCAGCCCAGGATTTGAACCCTGCACATACTGATCCGCTGTCGAATAACTTATCGACATTGCCACTGGTTCCAGCCAGATTATAATCTGGCTATTAGTGTTATTATCCTTATTTCGGCAATAATATGTGCATTGTTCTAAGTAACAATCCACATATGACCATTGTTCTAAGTAACAATCCACATATTTACATTTGCTGCAGACAGGTTTCTTTTCAGCGGTAATTCAGCATCATGCTTCTCAATATCTGAAAAAAGCTTTTGAATGTTTGGCATTTAAGCCAATTTTAAACCTGCAACATATCTTTATACATTTTCAACCTACAACATATCTTCCTAGCCTTAATAAACAGCACTTTTCACCACTATTTAGTATTACTTGACAAATTGAGCTTTTTGAGAGCATCATATGTAATCCATAACCAAGCTGGTTTGCTTCCACTAATCCTACAACAAAGTAAACTAATAACTAATTTTAAATAGTATACGTGCTAATTGCAAATATATCGCATTCAAAATAGCGCTGTTGATCTAGTGAAACAAAGCACAGTCTTCCAAAAATTATGAGCATGAATCATTGAAAGTTGAATAACAGCATAGGTCCGTTATTATTAATAATTATTAATAATAACATAGGCCTGTTTTGCAACTGAAGCGACATATATAGAAAATCGCTTGAACCTTCCTTCGTCCCTTAAAGTGTCTTTTATTGAGTTAAAATGATTTTGCCCCTTAAACTCTATGGGATATTTTTCACTCCGTTGGATTGTAACTTATAAGTTTCAGCTATCATAAATTACTAATTCCGGAAGTCCTGTATTTTATTTCTTTTTTAAAAACTAGATCTCATTCATTTAAAGTATGACTGATTTATGTTATCATGTTTTGTTTTAAGTTTCTTTTCAAAATTAGAATTATGTATAAATTAGAATTATGTATAAATTAGAATTATGTATAAATTATTAATTATGTATAAATTTGAATTATGCTTTAGGCTTTAGCTTAGCCTAAGAGCCTAAGCTAAAGCCTAAAGCTAAGCTAAGCCAAACAAATTTTCTTTGAATTAGCCTAATCCAATCAATTTACTAACCCTAAGTTTAAGCAAAAACAAACGAATTTTGTTAAGCTAAGCCTAAGCTATAAGCCAATCAAAATCACTTAGCTGTTAATCACAAGTGTTATGTCACTCCCAGGCTCGACATGTGGCTACGTGCAGTGCTCGGTATTTTCAGTTATCAAATATCTGTAGTGTTGACTACATTACAGATATTGAGAAATTATTATTATTTTCTTTAGACATGGATAACTTCGGTTCAATTGAGAATATTTCTACAAAATTCGTTAAGTTATTGGTTTAATTCCTCTTCTGCAAGCATTTGGAGTTTCAAGGTGAAATATCGAGAATTGACTATTATATCGCAATTTTCTATGGGACTATTTTTAATGCGCACCCTGTAGAATTTGAATGCTATATGATAATTAGAGTAGTGAGTATTTTTCTATTTAATTTCATTTAGTGTTATTACATTATATCCTGATGATGTTATTTAGGCATTACTCGAATTATTGCGGGGCCCAATATTTTCTGTGCTCCATTCCATCATAATTTACTGTACACGTCGTGAACAAACGGAAAGAGTTGCTTCCCTCATTAGAACTTCTTTAAATGATGAAACCACGTTAGCTACATTTAACAACGGGAATATGGTGGATAGAACTTCTAAAGCTACTTATCCTCCTGGAGTTGGTATGTGTAGTGCATTTACGTAGAGATGTCGAGTGTAATTTGTTACTGTAAAATATTTAATACCACGTATACCACGTAAGCATCATAACTGCTGTAAGTTAATTTGACTAATTCATAATTTTTACAGAAAGTGTTGAACTGCTTTGAGGCATATACGGATACTTTTCTGACTGTGATTTTGTATCCCGTCCTTTAGTGTTCTTTCTGCATCTTCAACAGTTGTTTTCAAAGTTAAAAAAATAACATCCCCCAAAGGACCCCCCCAACCCTCACTATATAGTGAGGGTTGGAGGGGTCGTCGCCTAAAAGATTAGGTGCAACGAGATAGCATGATGGGTTGGTGGATGCATAGCGAAGTAAAAGTTATATGCTGGATTGTAGTTATATCACGATATGCTGAATGGAAAAAGGAGTGGAAAATGTGGCTATCGCTAAACCAAAAGAGAAGGAAATGATGCACAATATGGCTCTGTAGTCTAAGAACGTTTTGGAACTGCTGATCTAAAATTAAACGGAAACTCTTTAAACCTGGAAAAAATACATACTGTCCACACTATATGCTGCTTATGAATGACACGTAGCTAATTTTAACTGTCCACCCTAACTCTCCACCCTTAGCACTAATATCAAGTGATGCTCTTGTTTTGTTATTATTTCACTTTGGTTAAACACTTGGGGCAAACGCACGTGTTAAAGAGTTCCCTTTCTGAGATCAATAGTTTTTGACTCGTAGTGATTTGTTATTTCTCCTCATATTTTGTCCGGGTTGTTTGAAGAATAGACCAAGCGGTGACTACACGTGTCATAGCAGACAACCAAAGCACTACGATCCTAACCAACGTCAGAAAGGGCATTCGGTTGGTGAGCACCTAGGCTCCAGAAATGGCTACAAAATTTATAAAACGAATGAAAGAAATTTTGATATGGTATAGGACAGAGAGGAGTCTAATCCATGATTATGATGAGTGATTTGTTATTTCCTTTCCATGATTATTAGTAGTCGTTGTCTATAAATGTCATTATGCAGTGCAGTACATTTTAGTCAGCGTGAATTAAAAATAACCTTCCAACACCCCGAGGATTTTATTGAATACTGTCGGCATTAAAGTACCAACCACGTCGGACATTTGCTTAAGTTTGTTTATGACGCACACACTTTATCAAATGCGCTAAACCCGTTCTCGATTTTACATAACTCGAGATCTCGTTTTGTCAGAAAGACAGTGGCGTTGCTGGCATTTCGTATTTATGTTTCCAAAATTTTTTGAAGGTGTTCACATGTCGCATTTCAGAATATCATGTATCTTCATTTAACTTGGCCTTTTAAATAAATTTTTTTGTTGTTCTTTGTGTTATAGTCTAGTTTCATTTCCGACTTCTCACTAATTCTTCTTTGCTCACTTCTTGAAGTCATTAAATAGTCCCCTTCTTATCGGATTTGTTTTGGTTATTTTAACAGGATCTGCTTAGTAAACAATTCTTGGTAACAACAGTTCTTAATATCTTAAAGATTATGAATTGACTGAAAAGACAAAGAAGATAGAATAAAAGTTGGAGGCAAATTTTCAAAATGTGAGATTTTGCAGATGATCAAGGAATGGTAGCAGGAAGTAAAAGTGGATTGCAGAAGATATTGGATAGCCTGAATTAAGCCGTTTTGAAGTATCATATGAAGATCAACCTCAAAAACTCAAAGATGATAAGAGTGTCCCGGGAAAGATTTAAATTGGTCTATTGAAATCGACCGATTTAAATAATCTCAACCCTTACTGACACTAAATGTACACTAAAATAATTCTCATTAACTTTCGTTCATATTTAATTACATAGACTTATGTAAAAGGGGAAAGGAAATACGTATTTCTTTACATGCTGTTCATCTGTGGTTTGTTCTAATAACTTCTGATTGGCTTGTCGTCTTGCGAGGGTTCCCGAAGGAATTGGGTTGTCCACTGCGAAGTCTCCTCAAGGGATAGGGTTGTCCCGGCCGAGGTGGTATAGTATTGAAGGCGCAATCCTAATGTTATCTCTACGCTACAGAACAACACGAGTTCTAACATAACAATATTTAATAACACATTCAATTACAATTCATGCATCACATTAATAACCTACAGTTCGTAAACATTATTTAATTACAAATTGCTATGACATTCTAACATATCACAACCTCAAACCCACAAACGTAGATACCATACTAAAACATTCTATATACCTGTGTCATGTTGACCTAACGTCAACCTCTCAAGTTGACTCGTAACTCTCAGACTATCAGACTCTAAATTACAAGACTAACTGCATGTCTGTCTGCTAGAGACAAGTGTTCGACTCTCACTCAACCCTCACTCAGTTCTACTAGTGACTCTAAGTGACAAGCTCACTTCTCTCGAGTCACAACAGACTAAGTTAACTTCCTAAAGTCAACTTAATAATTAATAATCACTAAATATCAATTCAATTAAGCCTCCGGTTCAAATCAGAGAAAGAAGGACAAAGAGAGATATTCAGTGATATCTCAATAGACAAAGCATAGAACCTAAAGATACATATAAGCAAACCTAAAGAAAAAGCTACTAATAATTAATATTTAACGGAAGCTCTGGAACATAGGTTGAAAGCATTGCACAATCATATTGCAATCTAAACCAGAAACTATAAATGGGTTACAACGGAATATTACTGAAGTGTAATAACATCATTACCGGACAAAGGGTACGACAACAAGGCAAAGGATAACTAGATCATAAGTACACAATAGCATACGAAAGGGACGTTAAGGACCCGGTTATGATATATTACCACCTCTTCGAAACGAAAATTTTGACAAGCAAAATTTTCGTACACACTATCACTCACTCATATACACTACAACAAACGAACAATTGCATTATATTTGATTGATTGCATGAGTCAACGCGACGTTGGAACGAGGGATGTCAGTTCTTCTTTGTGGTCAGTCAAGGAGTTCTACTTCATCTAGGTCGTCTGTTTTGAAGAACTGTTCCTGTGTTGAACTTTTGAACGTTGAACATTCGAACATTTCATCTTTATAAAGATGGAATGTTATAATATTATAATTCATGCGGGTAACTACCGTTTTCCGTGAATTATGTCATTTTATTATTTTTTTATACAATAATAATAATTATTAAATGCGTATTCCCGAGAGCATAAAACTTATCTCTCTTCGTTTAACGTTCTGATAATGACCATTAAGGCTCGAGTAATTCATAATAATGAGGTAGAGAAATGTCAAAAACAGACTTCCACACTCGTTACGAGCTCATTTTATAATACTCAAGTCCTCCCCAAATTTCAGGCAAAATGACCGATATCGTTTTTTCATGTCATAAACACACTGAACAAACTCAGCACACTGCTTCATCTGTCTTCAGATCAAGAAGATCGTTTAGTAAACTCTCAATCAACAAATCAAATTCATGTAATACTTGTACCAACTTATAAAATAAAGTACAAACATTAGTCATAGTTCGCTGTGCTTTTTTTACTTAATAACTGCATCGGACTGGATACGACAAGTAATGATACTTGCAGTTGTCATGGACAAAATATCAAGTCCACAAAGTAACAACTAAACTGTGTATCACATTTTATGCCTATCTATTAGTCACAATAGAACTAATTAACTTTCAACATGTATAGCTGAACTCTCGTGATCAAATTTCGCAATGACTAACATTTTCAAATTAAACTTTTAACTTTTCATGAATAATTACAAATTTAATTTATTTCTCGCATTGATCGTCGCCTTCGATTCATAACATTGCTCAAAATTAGTGTCACCTATCATTACTTCTCGTAATAGTAATAAGTAATTACTCTTATGGTCTTATCATCCATGTATTTATATAACTCTCCCTGTAGTTAGATTTCGACCCACCGTCTGAAGAAATCTGCAAAAATAAATTTATTTCTCAACAAAATTTTCTCACCACGTAGAAAATTGATCTTGACAACTCCTGGATCTGTCTCCTCACAAGATCTCGTAGTACATCAACTGATCTGATCACTAACCTGATCTGATCACATCGTCGTCATCATCCGATCTGTTACTGTCAGGTACGTGCCTAACATACCATCAGTTAAACTGCTATGTTGCTAATTAGCTTTGATCTCCTTCTAATATGTTCTCCTAAATCTCCACTACTGGTATCTCATATATCTCTTCTGGATATCTCTAGTACTGATATCTCCTATATCTCTTAGTACTTTTCTCATATATCTCTTCTGTATATCTCCTTTATTACATCTCGTAGTACTTTTCTATCTCCTAAATATATATCTCCGTATATATATATATATATATATGTATATATATATATATATATATATATATATATATATATATATCTTGTAATAATCTCATAGACAAATCTCTATATCTCTGTATATAATCAATTATGTAGCTCTGTACATATATCTCTTAGTAATTATATCCTTGTGAATCTCTATTGTTCAGTTATGTATCTGTGTACATAAGTCTCCTAGTACTTATCTCCTAGTACTCTTCTCAATAGACTTCAGTTTCACTAACTCTCTCATAAAGTTAGTCACACAAATCTCAAAGATTTAAACTCTGCAATATATTGCATCTGATAATCTCTGCTATCCTAATCCTGAATTAAATAATTCATCTGTATCTGATTCAACTGTATTTGTATGCCTATACTGCATATCTGATTCTTCTACTGTGTCTCAATGCTGACACTGCATATATCTTCTTCTATTACTCTATGGTAATAATTTATGCCTTGAAACGTCAATTCAAATATATCTTACTGTATATATATGTAACTCTTATGATAAATCTGCTGACTACTCCTAACTAATCTCAACTCGTATTTTACTAGCTCCCTAGCTGTAAATTTACTAGCTGTAAATTTTATTTACACTCTGCTTGATCATAACTTAACATCACTATTTAAAAAATCTTCATAGCTTAACTGTAAGTCAAAACTTACTCTCATTTAAATTCATCAAAATCGACTATCATCGTTTCTTAATGCTTCAATAATCACATAACATAGCTTCTTAATTAGCTAGTCAAATCGCATTATATTTTTCAACTCAGTGTTTATTCCACACCTTTAATTTCTCTCATGGAGCACATAAGCTCTAGTCCTCTCTAGTCGTTACATTGACTAATTCCGCAATTAAAATTGCCTATCTTTATCTTCATTGAATTTTCGAAAAATTCACAACTTCATTAGCGTAACATAGCTTATCTGCTACTAGTTACTAGCCAGTATAATTTATTTAATTATACTTCATTCTGAGCACTTATATACCATGCCTCACTGCATGTATATCTATACTGTATACCACTTATGCATACTATATTCTCTAGTACTTAGTCTCTCTCCTACTAGTACTTTTCTAGTAATATAAATATATTACGAATCTGCTCATTGTTTTTTATTTTTATTTCTACTCACGTAGAATACATCTTATATACTATCATAGTATATATCTATCATACTCTCTTTGTAGAATAACTTTCTATCTATAAATTCGCAATACGTTCGTTGTTCGCTAGATGTCTTCTAACGAAAATAATCATATTTTTACTCACCAGATGTCGTTGTAATACCTTCCCTACCAGAAGTCATCTGAAAACCTGAACGGAGCATCATCTGTACTCAGCAGTTGTTCCTGTAACTTACTATCAAATTTACATCGTTAATTTATGTTCTTTAATTTCCCTAAATTCATTTTTAATTTGCACCCATGCTCATTTGTGCAATCATTTTCTCATAATAAATTCGCTCCTCATTTCATCATAGAATATCGTTTCTATTAATAAATTCTCATGATTTATTTTCAATAACCAAAAAACTCTATATTTAATTTCTCCCTTAATTAGCTAACTCTTCCTATAAATAAACGTCCACTATTCTCCCAATCATTTCAGCTGCCTTACGTATTTGTACAATACTTTTTAAACTCTTCTGATTACCTTTTTTAACAGTAATCTCTATTAGAGGATCGTCCTCTCCTCCTAGTTCAATGACATTTCTGAGTATCAAATTATTTATTAATTCCTCCATATCCCAAGCTATATCTTTCACCTCGTTATCTGATAACGGTAATTTATTCTGTAACAAGTTGATCGCTAGACCTTCCTTGTCATCGTCAAACTCGCTTTGTTAGCCTTTCTTTACACTTAAATATGCAAAAAATACATCGTCACAGTAATTTCCTGCTCCTGCTGTGATATCGGTTCGTCAGTATCATATACTTGGCGCGACGAACAGTCAGCCACAGTGTTATCTCGTCCCTAATATGACGGAACTGCACGTGATCGCTGTTTATTATCTTACTGAGGTAAATAGCCCATCTCTGTAGCCTCAGCGCTCGCTTTTCCGACCCGGTTTCTCGGACCCGGTTATGCTATGATAGACCTAGGCTCAAGCAACCTCATTCATTAATTGTATGTATTTGAAAAGTCCTGTTAAATTAATACAGAGTTTGTGTGCTGCGATACTGGTGCTTTGAGCATCTTCTGCAAGTAATTTCAAAATTATTTTTCATTCTTTGTTATATTCTCTCGGTATTGTTTAAAAGTATGGAACTCGAAGTTTGCTTGTGGGACTATTTCTACAGAGTAGATTAGTTCAATTATATCATAAACTGGTTCAATACTTTCTACTTTCAAGATTTACTCTTTCATAGTTTCTTAGTATAGATGTTTATTTGCAATATTACATGTAGATGTCTCGACACATCATTCATCAAAGAAAGGGGCTCAACGTGATAGTTCGGTAGCGGAGTGCTATCATGCGGGACTCTCTGGTGCAGCGAGAAGGAGAGTACAAAATGCCTTTATGAGTGGAAAGTTAAGAATAATAGTTGCTACAGTAGCATTTGGTATGGGAATAAACAAGGACGATGTGAGAGGTATTATACACTATAATCAAGCCCGTAACGTAGAGAGCTATGTGCAGGAGATTGGAAGAGCTGGACGGGATGGTCAGACTTCCTACTGCCATCTCTTTCTCGATTGCCAAGTAGGCATTAATGATATGTTGCAATTTTATGTACTTGGAATAGTCCTGCAATATCCTTTATTCTGACGTTTTATTTCATTCGATCAAAATGGGGCATTAAGTTCCTGACATAATCTTTAGTGATAGTCTTTTTGATCTTCTCCACTATTCTCTTTAACCACATTTTGAATTCAGTGATGTTAACAAGGACCCTCAAGGACAAGGACTAGACTCGCGAGGACAAGGATAAGGACAAGGACTAGGACTTGACCCACAAGGACAAGGAGAAGGACAAGGATTAGACTCATAAGGACCAGGATAAGGTCAAGGACTAGACCCACAAGGACAAGGATAAGGACAAGGATCAGACTCAAAGGATAAGAACGAGGACTAGACCCTCAAGGAGAAGGACTTCAATAACGGTCCTCAGGAGTTCTTAAGGACAAGGACCAGAAGAAGGACTAACATATAATAACTAACAAATGTCCTAGTAGTGTATCTTACCGACTTCGCCACTGGCTCCAGCCATTGGCAAATCGGTACAAGGACTAATCCCCGAATTCTTCTAGTTTCCTGATATCCTCCTTTCTTAATGTCCATGTTTCACAATTGTATGGAAGCGTGGTCCACACTAAAGTCCTCACAATGTTTAACTTTGTTTATTGCTTCAAACTTTTTAGTAGTAGTTCTTTCCTCTTACTTTATAAGTCTATCGTATAGTATATAAATAAATGGTTTTATATGCTTTGGAAAACTCAAAAAGGACGTGGAAAACGGGAAACTCGGTAAGTTTCGAAATGACAGATTTGTGGCAGCCCTGGTCATAGCTTTTGTGATGGGATCACCGTGAAGGTCGATGTAGTGTCATTTATTGAGCCTGTAAACAGATAAGAAACGTAAGCAGTGAGAGTTCAAAGTTTTAGCAAATTATTATTACTGTCTAGATTTCTTTTTTTGCGTTGTAGGCAGATGATTTGCATGAAATTCGGAGGCACATTTATGCTCGGACGATGGATCGGGTCACATTGAAACATTTAGTGCAAATGCTGTTTAAACCTTGTCAATGCCGGCATAACAGAGTGACGAGTGACAGGCAGGAGACTCCGCATTGGAAGCATGAGCAGAAATCTATATCTCAGCTTCCACTAATTAACTCACATAAACAGCACAATCTAGACTGTTCTGCTGACAATCTGTTTTGTAACTTATCTGAGTCAGATAAAGGTGAAAATCAACTTGCCGTGCCTCAATCCGCTACTATATGTCCTGGTCATCTGAGAGTCTTTAACGTCAACGATACAGTGCAAAAGCTAGACTTGAAGGAAGAAGGTATATGATTTTTAAAAGTGGAGTCGATGTTGTTGTTACTAGTTAGTGATCCTGATGTTTTGGTATGATTTTGCTAGCTGTTGTGGTACCGTAGTATTGTTTCATAGGATCTGGTACCCTATATGGTACTTTTGCGTAAAAGTTTTGACTTTACTGCTCTGATTTTTTAACTGTCTTTCCAATAGCAATTAAACTAGTATGAAACTCAACTTCATAACTTGTTACGGTTTATGCCTTTCCCTTTATTATATATAATAAAGGTTTGACGTCCGTTTCCTCATCCATGGATGATGTCAGGGACTTGTATATATATATATATATATATATATATATATATATATATATATATATATATATATATATATACAGTATATATGTGTGTATATATATATATATATATATATATATATATATATATATATATATGTACTGCACATATACGTGTGTATGCATCAGTGTTATTTCAGTTGACAAATTAATTTCAGATTTCTATTACTATTCTATTCAATGATCATAATTTCCATTACTATTCTAATTTCAGTTCTTAAATTAATTAAAATTTCTATTACTATTCTAATTTCAGTTCTCTAATAATTTCTAATTTCTATTACTATTCTGTTATAGAAATAATTTCTATTTTATGTTTGTAATTATTTCTATTACTGTCTACATTCAATTTTTTAGTTAACTAACTGCAATTTAAAAATCAGCAGCTGAAGAATAGTTCTGTAACCAGGAATGACTAAATATTAAGTCTGTTGGAGATTGCAAGTCAGATTGGTTTTAGATTTTTAAAAAAAATTGTATAAGAAGTTAAATTTGAAATTGAATAAAAGCATTATGCAGTTCACCAGATGTCTTCATATCACATTTCTGTTAAGTTTAAGGAAAACTCGCATTTCCAGATTTTTCTGAAGCCTGTTACGACTACCGGCTGTTAGCAAGCCACGTAGAGAGAAAATTCTATATAGGCTTGTGATGCCGGTGCCGTTACCAGGTCTTCAGCTATGTCTGCTAATCTACATGTATGTCTGCTACACTGCTCTATGCCCTTTCCAACAGAGCAAAGCATCAGTACAATTGCTGCTCGTGACATTAGACAAAAAAGCATTAAATTACTCTAGTGAAGAGTCTAGTGATGGAGAAGCTGCTGGCGTCAGATTTTTTTGTTCTTCTTTCCTTTGTGAAATATCTTTGAATACGTTTTCTTGCACACGCCTTATGTGAGCCATTAGATTTGTGGCATTACTGCCGGCCAATAATGCTCCACACTCTTTACCATTCCTGCAATCAATCATTTGACAGCAGGATTTTCCCTTAGCAGCGTCGTAAATAAAATACTCCCATACTACGCTTTCCTTCTTTCTCCCAGCGAACATTTTGCCATAGTTAAACTCATCTTAAACCTGCAAATCACGATTAAAATAGATCCGACACCCCACAAGTTTGTAACAAATCTCACAAAAGAAAGATTTTTAAATAATCCTCGGAAACATAAAAGATCACGGATCAAGTACGCAAGTCGTCTTCTTCTTCTTCTTTAAAACGTGTGATACTGAGATTTTAAAAAATCGTTAAAAATAATATTTTATAAAAATGTAATATTTTATCACAATTTCCGTTCTTAGAAAATTTACGTTCAAGTTACTATTATTATTCTCTTCAGGACGCAGAAATTTCTATTTCTATTTCATTTCAATTTTTAAAATAATTTCTATTCTTAGTTTCCGTTATCGTTAACGGATATCAATAATTTCCGTTCAAATTTCTATTACCGTTAACGGAATTATCACTGGTATACATATATATATATATATATATATATATATATATATATATTTATATATATTATATATATATGTATATGTATAGATTATATATATATGTATATGTATAGATTATATATATACATATATGTGTGTGTGTATATATATATATATATATATATATATATAAAACAGTGAAAACTTTGCTATGCACTACGCTACTATATGGATTTGAACACGGGACATTAAGGAAAGAAGATTACAGGAGATTAGAAGCATTGGAAATGTAGATACGGCGAAGAACAAAAAAGATTAGCTTGACTCAAAACGTTGTAAATGAAGAAAGTCTTGAAGAGAGTAGAGATAGACAGACGATAAATGATACTGTAAGAAATAGGAAGAAGAATTGGGTAGGACACATAGTAAGTTGATATAGTTTCATAAAGGAGGTCATAGAGGGAAGTAAGGAAAGAGAAGCAGAGGCAGACCGACATTAGGAATCTTGGAAGATTTAAAGATCCACGAGTATGTGGGCATGAAGAGGAAAACGGAAGACAGAAGAGTGGAAGCGTTATATACCATGGACCTGCCAGTAGGCAGTGCACTGAGAGAGAGACAGGGTGAGAGAAAGGACGATTGTTATTTTTATTGAAAATAATGGGATACTCTTAGCTCGGGCAGCCAAGGAAATACTTTGTGTTGCCGCCGCTAGACTGTTGCTTCTTGAAGCATGTCATTGATGATACTAAAACATACTATAATGTAGAGATAATGGAATCCTTGAGTTGGCTCTAACCATCTATGCTAATGTGATTGAAGATTTGATCCCGTCGTTGAGCCTGTCAGCAATGGATTGTGTTAGATGTTATGTGAATGTGATGTGGTGTTGAGAGTCGGAGGAGATTTTTTGATATTCTATTGAATGCCTGCACTGACAATGCTCCCTTTTAGTTTAGTCTTTTTTAGTTTGTGAGTCGCATCTATCCTCCCCCCCCCCCTCTCTCTCTCTCTCGCTCTCTCTCGCTCTCTCTCTCCTCTCTCCCTCTCTCTATATCTATCTATCTCTCTCCTCTCTCTCTCCTCTCTCTCTCTCTCTCCCTCTCTCTATATCTATCTCTCTCTCTCTCTCTCTCTCTCAGAATCCGTCTTACTGTATTCTTCAATCTCTCTTACACTGCCAGATTACAAGAGTTTATTCATTGTTATCTCTTATGCGAATGTGATTGAAGATTTAGTTTATTACCTCCTTAGCTGCATTTTATCTCAAATTATTCCTTCTGTTACCCTCTGCAAACACTCTCGCATCAGAACTTGTGCATTGTAGCAAGTCCGCTTTCTATCTTTTCCCTAAAATAATTTCTTCTAATACTTTAAGTTAAGTAACACATTTTTAAACTGTTTATCGGTAAAAGCTAATGTTAACGTCAGTTCCCTCATTCGAAAGTAATGTCAGTGATGGGCGAGCCCAGGATTTGAACCCCGCACATACTGATCCTCGGTCGAATATCTTGTTGACATCGCCACTGGCTCCAGCCATTGGCAACTGTGCCAACTCTTCTGTAGTTCTACATAATTTGCAATTCTGAAAGTCAATTTAAGCCTTTATATAATATTTTCTTTTAGCCACTTTTCTCATGCTTCCTGTTAAATTCTAAATTTTATGAATTTATGTAGGTATTTCTACGATGTTATGCTATTTGGAGCTGCATCCATCAAAGTGCTTGACAACTGGACAACCAGTTTTGGCTAATTGTACTCTTTCCGGATATGATGATCCATTACTTCTAAAGTCAGCTGCCAAAAAGGTTACAAATGTTCTAGTTTCTCCTCGAATTATATTTGAGCCTAATTACAAGTGCCCTAAATTGTGTAAAGATGGCTAATATTTGGTCGGTCTGAAGTTTTAAAAGAGTATCTGAATTTGTTCAGTTCTTTTGCCATAGTCTTTCATTCGTTGGTGCATTTATAGAGTATCTTTAGAAACCTTTACACCCCCTAACGGATTTGAGCCTACCTAGTGTAATCATTGAAGTCAGTGATGATCCAATTCCCAAAAAAAGCCAATGCTGTGGAGTGTTCGGATTACAAAACAATTAGTTTAATACCTCATGCATCGAAGATCTTATTTAAGATAATAAATAATCGCATTCAGTCGAAGGCAGATATGATACTGAGCAAGAAACCATTTTTTCTTCGATTTGCAGATGACGAAGGAATGGTAGCGGGCAGCGAGACTGGACTGCAGAAGATAATGGATCGGCTGAATGATACGGCATTGAGATGTGGCTTGAAGATTAGTATAAAAAAGGCCAAGGTTTGAGAGTGTCCAATAATAAAGGTGACGTTAATATCCAGTACGAGGCTGGAACAGGTAAGGAATTTAAAATATTTGGGTCATATTATAACAGATGATGGGAAATGGGAGACTGAAATATACGGTTGGATTGCACAAACACAAGCGGTCATTGGTGATTGGAAAGAACTTTTAATAAGAAGTCTAAAGAAAGACACAAAGATAAAGATAGTGAAAACTTTGGTTTGGACCACGCTATTGTATGGATGTGAAACGTGGACCTTAAGGAAGGAAGATATTAGGAAACTGGAGGCATTGGAAATGTGGATTTGGAGAAGAATGGAGAGGATTAGCTGGACTCAAAGGGCTACAAACGAGGAAGTTCTGGAGAGAGTTGGCACAGATAGACAGTTGATAAATGTATTAAGAAATAGGAAGAAGAGTTGGATAGAACACATCTTAAGGGGGGAAGGTCTATTAATAAATGTAATAGAAGGTAGAATGGAAGGGACAAGAGGCAGGGGCAGGCCGAGATTAGGTATGTTAGATGATTTAAATACCTACGAATATGTGGAAATGAAGAGGAAGGCGGAAGACAGAGAAGAGTGGAGGCGTTATATACCATGAACCTGCCAGTAGGCAGTGCACTAAGAGAGAGTGTGTAATAATTGAGTCTTGCATCTTCATACTAGGCTATAAGTTGAGTGCCACTACTATTATATTAATGATGCCGTAGAATATTAAGGTAAGCGTGGGTCTGATTTTTTTAATTCAATTGGACCTGTAAAGCCTTCTTTTCTGTATGCTAAAAGTGTTTGAACTTTAATCAGGTTAGCGCCTACTAGTATTAACAAAACTGAATATCTCTGAGTCCGTATCTTTTAATTCTCTGCACAGAAGAAATCAGAAAAATTCAGAAATCAAAAACCTCAGCAAAACAGAGTTTAACTGAATATAGTTCGTGGACAAAATCATTTCGAAAAGTCTTTAATGACTACAACAAAAATCTAACATAGCAAAGTTGAATACTGGATATAAATCAGTGTTATCCATATATACACCGGCTGGAGCCAGTGGCGATATCGGTAAGTTGTTCGACCGCGGATCAGTATGTGAGGGGTTCAAATCCTGGGCTGACCCATCACTGACATCTCTTTCGAGTGAGGAAACTGACGTTAACATTTGCTTTACCAGCTTTACTGTGTTTTTATAACTGATAACTCTAATGACTGATGTTCTATCAATTTACCGGACTTGAGCAGCAGCCAATTCTTCCAAACATAGAGAAATTTCGTTCGAATATCTTTAATAGCGTCAATAACCTTGTAGATTTGCGAATATGAGTGGGGTCAAATGGAAAATTTCCATTATTGTAATATAGGCATGTTACATGCAGCGTCCAGGTAACAACTGTAACGTCCATGGTCACATTAAGGTGTGACCGCGTGAAATTTTTATTTTGTTGTTGGCTCTGTACGGAGTCTTTTTGTTTGGCCTATGAAGATGAGATGCACAAATGTGTAGATTACAGTGCTTTATAATTTTTGTTCAAAATGACCGCCTTCTAATGCTACGCGAGCACGTAAGCATTTGAGCCACTGTTGTATCGAGCCATCAGTTTAATCACTAATAACAATAATTAAATTACGAGGGTACTGCAATTATTTCGACTTCGAGGAAAACAGGGTTAACCTGGTGAGATATCTGTCTAGAGCCTATATATGTATGTTGCTGCCCCACTCACTGGCGGCTTATTATTGAGAGCGCAGTTGCGTATGCTGCTAAGCTACTGTGCGATGCGACGCTGCTAAAAATTGCCTATTGGAAGATTTTCTGTATGACCCACTCACATTAAAAGTTCAATAACTGTGTAAAGAACATATCAGCACATATTTTGCCTCGTTTGAGCAGAAATCATAGCACTTCATTATAACTATAGCGGAAGGTGTAAGCTACATTTACTCTATTGTTTCGTTGTAATAATCACAGGGTTATCCGTTATGTAAAAACAGTGTACATTAAGGGTAATGTCCTTCATAACATCACTGTATATTTCGAAAATATATAGCGCAAAATTTATTATATAGCCTACAAATCTTGTCTATATGCGACATAATCAAAATGGCAATCTATTTAATACCTATGTTCTACATTTTAAAACTAATTATGGACATAGAATACATCTCAATTTTGAATAATTGTGAGAAAACAAACGCTGCATATCAAGTTTTGATATGTGCATTTGTAAAATGTAATAAATGTGGCTAATTACATATGATATTTATAATTATGCTAATTGCGTTTTTCCGATAGGCAGACTAATATTTATTACGTTGCTTGTTGCAAACTGCTTATTTTTGTGTTTCTTCTGTGTATTTTGATTGCCCAAGTGGCGTTATAAAGCGAAAGATAATTCTATCAGTTATTGGGCTGAGCCGGAAGTATGTCGGTGAGTTGTCGGACTGCGTATCAGTAGATGCTGGATTCAAAATCCATCTTCTCTCCTCATCTTTCCTTTTATTCTCTTTCATCTCTTCAATTTTTTGATGGCGGGATTTAGAGCAATTGGTTTAGCTGCGCGTCAATAATTGAAGTTAAGCTAAATCGGGCTCGGTTAGTACTTTGTGGGTGACCACATTGGAAGACCGAGTGTAGACAACTTTGAAGGAAAAAATCCCAGGCTGATGAGAGGTTATTCCTAAATCCGCGCCATTCAATTAATGCGTCAAAACAGGCAACTATTACTAATAACCATGGAGATGAAGGAGGAAATGGCCTTAAACAAGCGTCTGTGCTTCCTGTCCCATTGTGCCGTTATGTTATGTTATGTTTCCTTGCTCCCGGGACAGGAAATTCACGTTAAACTTGCTTCTCATTTTGGCTACTTTTCCCTTCTCCTTTGTTTATTTCTACCTTTAAAATCTTTTATTAGATTTAAGTTTGTCATATCTATTTTTGTTTGCCATGTGTAGTGCTTGCCATTGGCTTTAGTATTGAACCGTAAGAAGACTTTTACAGAAAGGAGATTGTCAAGGACATTGACATTCAGTGTTGCTGAACTTAGTGTGACTCTAGGCCGCGACATGAATGCAATCAAGCGCGAGCTCAAGCAGCTTGAATGGAAATCAGGTGTGCAATTTTGTCTTAGTATTATTGATATTGATACTATGTACTCTTATACATGTGCATACGAAGTTTAGTTAAACGTTCGCTTAGTACCACTAGGGTTATCATCAGAGATGGTTACCCACAGAGACGTTCACTTATTACCGCTAGGGTTACCCTCTGAGATGTTCACTTAGTACCACTAGGGTTACTCTCTGAGATATTCGCTTGGTACTACTAGGGTTACCCTCTGAGATGTTCACTTGGTACCACTAGGGTTACCCTCTGAGACGTTCACTTGGTACCACTAGGGTTACCCTCTGAGATGGTTACCCACACAGACATTCACTTATTACAACTAGAGTTACCCTCTGAGATATTCACTTGGTACCACTAGGGTTACCCTCTGAGATGTTCACTTGGTACCACTAGTGTTACCCTCGGAGACGTTCACTTTGTACCACTAGATTTATCCTCAGAGACGTTCGCTTAGTACCACTGAGGATATCTTCAGGTCCGGCTGAGATTCCAGCTATACTGATTGAATCCTAAATCAACTAGTACACTAGTAGGATGTGTCACTATGTGTGCTAGTATAATACTGTTTATGTTCTTCTTCTAGAGCCGTTTCTGTTCTAAGCTTGGGCGGTCATTGTCTTGTACCTTCCTATGTCTCAT
This sequence comes from Enchytraeus crypticus, assembly GCA_905160935.1. NCBI lineage: Eukaryota > Metazoa > Annelida > Clitellata > Enchytraeida > Enchytraeidae > Enchytraeus > Enchytraeus crypticus. Next base: position 322,644 of record CAJHZI010000722.1, on the reverse strand, counting down.
TCTAACCCTTTATTGCGTTATCTTCAGTTAAAATGTAGTTGTATTGACCCTTTTTTGCTCGTTTGGTTGAAAACTGGACATTCTGACGGCATTCGGTCTTCCAAAGTGTTATTCCATCCAAGTACTGATGAAACCCGGCGTTGCATAACTTTATTTAAGATGACTGGTCTTCACTAAGTAAACCCCGTCCTCAAGAATTGTTTTCAAAATCTATTATATTTAAGACCCAAATTGTACCCCTCACGACCAAGACCTAAGAATAAGATTCCAGCTGAGAATAAGATTGTAGCACTCAAAATTATTTAAGTTAAATTTCATACCAAATTTATACATTTCCTTTATGAATTTCATACCAAATGTATACATTTCTTTTATCCAAGTCATCTGCAGAACTCGTTGGTCATTGATCACTTGTCATCTGACTCGTGGCAGCCGTATAGATATTACTGTAATAAAGCTATTAATTCCATTACATGATATTTAATACACATCTAACTGGTATTGAGAGCGTGACACTTTCTGACACCTTAGTAATCTCAAACTCAAGAGTCATTGACAGCATACCTCAAATCAATGTTTAATCTTTCTTCGATTACTTATGGGTATAAAGTGAAAAGTAAGTAGCAGAATTGTTTTATCGTTTATATCCCAAAAGTTACTTTTTGAATAGGTATTCTGTATTTTTGCTGGTGAACATTGAATTTATGCAGTGATTGATGTTTAGTTCTACTAATCAGTGATTTTTATTTCTACTAATCAGTGCTCATTTAACTGATATTTGTTGGGAGGTTTCGAAGATATGTACGGGTCGAAATTAATTCTTAGGTGGTAGAGGTTGGAAAGTCAAAATGGCTTTGAAAGCATTTTGAAAGAAACTATACTGTAAAATGTAAATAATTAGCCCACTTAATTTCCTAAATTTCATCTCCATAGTGCCTTTTCAAATAGCAGGTCTAGTGTACTTATCTAAGTGTCGTTTCAGACAGTCCACATTGACTCTCACTAACGAGCTGTTTATTGATAAACAAATTCCTAATTAAAGACCAACTGTCTATTAATAAGATTTTAAGATCCTCGTATTGAGTCTAGGTTGCTGAAGAATAGACCAATCGTACATTGCACGTGTCTTAAAGGGCGGCAAAGCATTGGGATTCAAACAAATGTCAGAAAGGGTATTCGGTTTGGTGAACGCCTAGGCTTCAGAAATTGTTACAAAATTTTCTAAAACGTATGGAAAAGTTTAAAAGGGTCTCGAACCTGGCTAAACTGAGATTCAAGGTGAAGATGACGATGAATAAGATTTTAAGCATATAGACCTATATGTCGCATTTGTCTTAAGAAAGTGTGAAGTTTGCTTCTAATGATTAATTTTTTTGCTTACAAACCGCACTACTTAAATTGTTTCTAGAATTATCTTTTTATATTTTCATTTTCTCTTAACCAATCTAATTTTTAATTTTTATTTACTGGAAGCTACACTCATAAAACGGAGAAACCTGAACCAGATTCGAATACAATGTGAACAATTCAATTCAGAACAATTCCTCCCCTCCCCCTCCTTAAGAGCGAGCACTGCTAATATCGTGTGTTATCTAATTTTTGCTGTTTCATTTTACTTTTAAGTTTATTTAATTAATTTTTATTATAGTTTAAATTATATATAATAATAATAATAAAGGTTTAACGTCCGTTTCCTCATACAAGGATGGTGTCAGGGACGTCCCCCCATGACGTGTCACTACAAATCGATTCATCCCAAACGATCTGAAAAAACACGTGCTTAAGAGAAATAAAAGATCCTAAACAGTGCCGGTCCGGTGATCAAAAAAACAGTCAGGCAAGATGAAATAAAATTTATGGTGGGAAGAGATGTGCTTTCAACTTACAACGGAAAGTGGAAGTAGTAGAACATGAGCGGATATCAGGAGGCAGAGAGTTCCAAACAGTAGGAGCGGAGAAAGAAAATGAACGTCTACCTAACGAAGTGAGAATATATATATATATATATATATATATATATATATATATATATATATATATATATATATCTATATATTTATATATTCATATATTTATATATATATCTTAGTGCATTGCCGACTGGCAGGTCTATGGTATATAAACGTCTCCACTCTTCTCTGTTTTCCGCTTTCCTTTTCATTTCCACATATGAGTACTTCATTAAATCATCTAACATACCCAATCTCGGCCTGCCCCTGTATCTTTTTCCTTCCATTCTACCTTCTATGACCTCTATTAATAGACCGCCTCCCCTTAGAATGTGTCCTATCCAACTCTTCTTCCTATTTCTTAATACACTTATCAGCTGTCTATCGGTACCAACTCTCTCCAGAACGTTTTCATTTGTAACCTTTTGAGTTCAGCTAATCCTCTGCGTTCTTCGCCAAATCCACGTTTCCAATGCCTCCATTTTGTAATATATTCCTTAAGGTCCATGTTTCATATCAATATAATAGCGTGGTTCAAAACAAAGTTTTCACTATCTCTCTATCTTTGTGTCTTCTTTAGACTTTTTGTTTAAAGTTCTTTCCTATTAACAAAGGCCGCTTATGCTTGTGCAATCCTACTACATATTTCAATCTCATATAGGATGACCCAAATATTTGAAACTCCTTACCTGTTCGAATTTCGTACCATTTATTGTGATATTCACCTTTATTTTTGGACACTCGTACCATTCTTTTCTGGGTGGATATGCTTTTGGCGAGGTGGGCCCCTATGCCTTCCTCAGCTTTGACTGACATTTGCAGGGTAGGGGCGCCATTCCCTGAGAAAACTATTCTGTTTACCCATATACATATATATATATATATATATATATATATATATATATATATATAATCATAACTTATATATATATATATATATATATATATATATATATATATATATATATATATATAATTCGAACAGGTATACAGTATATATATATATATATAAAACCTCTTTGACGGAGTGGTCGTTATGTTGTGTGAACATGCGCCTACAGTATATATATATTAGTACATATATGATGCATGTTAGTAAAAATATGATGACAATATCCGCCACCGTACATTTTGACTGAATGACTATGGTATAGTGTAAAATTTTTCCGAATTTCATTTAAAATAATCGTTAAATTTATTTGTTGGAATGTGCTTTAAGATGGTAGTGGCTGGAAGAGAACTGGTTTAGTCTTTGAATTTCATGACCTGTGTTTTGCTGTCCACGCTCGTGGTGATTTGGATGATGGACAGCTAGATAGTCTGGTGACCTTTCTTGCCGATCGAGTGGATACTCAAGAACGTTCTGATTTGTTTAATTTGCAAGAGTTTTGGAAAATTCTTAACAGGTAGTTGTTATGTATATTAATTAGTAGTTAATATTAATAGTTATTATTTGATGATTATAACGAGTATAATAAAAACTAATAGTAATAATGATAATGATTCTCTGTGTTGTGTCCTAGATACTAGACCTACCGTGAACTGCGCGTGTCGTAAGAGGCGACTCAGCAAGAACTTATGAAAGCAATGATAAACCTTCTTAGAAGCCATACTATGCCAAAGCTATCGGCTACATTAATTTAGGATAAGATATCGCCTTTTTGAAGTGATTAACTCTTGAATGGGTGCAGTGTGCTTTAAATTTAGAAATGTGAATGCAGCATCTGAGTATGAAAATGTATTTTTGATCTCGTACTAAGCAGAACACTAGAAAGGGAGAGAGGCGGGGAGGGAGGCAGGGAGAGATAGGCCTAATAGTATTATGATAAGACAATGTAAAGGCTGAAAATGATTGACTGCTAATTAGCATATACTGCTAATTAGCGTAGCATATACTATTATGATGCGTAAATTATAATGACGATAAAATACGATACAATAAAGATTTAGCGTCCGGTTCATCAACCGAAGACGACATCCACCACCGGACATTCCGCCTGAAGGACTATAGTATAGTGTAAAATTATTCAGAGTTTCATTTAACATAATCGTTAAATAGCTTTGTTGGAACGTGCCATAAGATTATAGTGGATGAGTCAAATACTTGATCAAAGGAATTTAACCATGAGTGATCTGATTTTGAAATTTTGAAATTTAATCGTTAGAATTGTCATCGGATAAATTTGACCGTGAGTTAGTGACCAACATATATGTTCTCATTTATTTGAGCAGATATTATCTATACAGATAAATTTTGACCATGACTAAACGATGCAGATTTATCTTAACTAATATTGTCAAGTGAATTTGACTGTGGAGTGGGCACCCTCTAATTTCTCAAAATATATATCTGTTCAGATAATGTTGATCGTGAGTGCCCACTCTAAGTAATTATCGTACTAAAGTTAAATTGAAACTTTCAATTAATTACTATAAATTAATTTTTGTTAGTTTAGCCCTTTAGTCTAATTTAGCAATTAAACTAATTGATAGTAATAATTATAAAATATCATCTCTGTGCTAATTTTTTTCCATTTCGAAAAAATGCCAACTATTTATTTTTAAAATACTACTACCGACATAATTTGAACATCATATCAGGTGTTCAGAGAATTAACCTCAGAGATGATATGATCGATATCTTGTCGCTTTTCAGCCGACACAGGATCATAAAATACATGTCACACCCACTAGCGTATTTTAGTATTACTAAGTAATGATTCACAAGCTCAACAATCGATCGATATACATTTCTACATAAAAATGTTTCGAGTTTAAGTAAGCAACCGAATCTACAAATTCAATTAAACTAAATCAACTAAACCTAATCAACTACATCAACTAAAGTAAATCAACCCAAACTTCTTTGGGTTGATTAGGTCAAACTTAGCCGGGCTTGATTGCCTGTCGAGCTATTTCCAGATTTAATTCGTAGAGCTGCTGAAAATCTTACTTCTATTATCAAAAATCCCCTCTTAGCGTCCTAGTTTCACTATATTGTACAACTGTGTTCTGCGCTTACGTTCTTCGTCATCTTCGTTCTTCGTCTGCCTTGCGCTGTACCGAAATATTTGTGCTTTTAATCTTTTTGCATTAATATTACGGCTATGATTGATTATGTACATGTGTAAAGAAACCTATTTAACTACTTATTGTTATTGATCTTGTATTGCTTCCTATATAGTGTGTCCTATAAGTCGTGCTATTCATGTCGAGATGCCAACGATGATTTGCGATCAGTTAAGTTGAAGAGAAATCTGCAGGAGCATTTAGACGGTCTTACTTCGGCAATGCTTCCCAGTGAATTGGAGAAAGCGCCTCTATTGTTCTCTAAAGAGTTGGAGGCAAATCTCTACAGTATTAAGAGAAAAGACAATCAGTCTCTTTTGGTAAGTACCGATTTCTAAAGCCCAAATATAATATCTTAGAATGATGTTTGTGAGGTTCCTGCCAGTTAGTGTAATATTGCTTAACGATAATGAAGATGATAGCTAACGAAAACAATTTAAATAAGAATTATGAATATTTGGCGACTATAACGAAAATGCTGCATTTGTTAGTATATTATTTTTACTTTCATTCATACATATGCCCCAGGAAATCCTTCTCATACACTTCCTATGTAATGTCATGTCATGTGATCGTCCAGGGGCTGGTTCCCTCTTTGCTATTTCCTCCATGTTTATTCTTTTTCTTCCTTCTTTTCTCTCATAAACTCTATCTCCAGTAGCCGTCAAGTCTTCTTCGAGGCAGTCTTTCCTTTTTCTTTTAGGTCTTCCACTGTCTCCCACTGTTCTTTTGCCATCTGCTTTATCTTTCAAGTGTTTCTGTTTTCTTCCATGCGCATAACATGTCCAGCCCATTTCATTTTTCTTCTCTTGATGATTTCACGGCCGATTTCGGTGGTATTCAATTTCTTTTCCACTACCTTTGTTAGTACCCGCGATTCACATCCGTCCATTAGTACTGGTTAGGTGTTCAGAATTCTTAGTTTAATCTCAAGTTTGACATCATGATTTTTGCAACTTGCTAAATGTTGCTCGTGCTAGAGCAATTATTATTTTAATTTCTAGTTTTGATCCTCCTGCTTTGATTTCGCTTCTGAGATAACAAACTTGTTTACAATTTCAATCCTTTTTTCATGCTGTTTAATTGTTTACAGACTTTTCCATTCATTGTTATAGTCGTCAATTTGGTTTTTCTTTGATTAATTTTTAGTCCAAACTTTCCACTTTCTTCAGCCATGGCCTTCAATAGCTCCACTAATCATACTAGGCTCTCTGCAATCAGGAAGGCATCATCATCATATTCAACATCTTCTATATTTTGAGGTTCAGATTTCCTTCCCAAATGATGCAGTTTTTCCAGATGCCTCATTATATAGTCTAATACCATGTTGAACAAGATTAGGGACAGGATACATCCTTGCCAAAGTCCTGTTTCTATCTTGAACCATTCAGTTTCTTCTCCATCCAATCGAAATGCTGATATTGTGTTGTACAAGATTCTAACCATTCTGATTAACTTTGCATATACTTCATATTTCTCAAGTATTTCCCATGTGCCTTTTCTCCAAACTGAATCATAAGCCTGTGTAAAATCAATAAAAACACACTAGGGTTTCTTCATAGTACTCTAGCTTCTTACAATGATTTGTCTGATCAGGTATATCTGGTCTGAACACCCTTGTCCTTTCCTGAACCACATTGATTCTCTCTTAAACCTTCATCCACCCTTTCTGCAATTCTATTTAGTATGACTCTTGTGAACACTTTACCCGGTTCACTTAAAAATACTTTAAATAAAGTATTTTCAAAATACTCTTCAAGATACTTTTCTTTAATCTTTTTGTTTGAAATTTAGTGTACTTAAATTTTGTTCACCCAATCTGGAAACCTAAAACGAACGAAAGTTATTATTTATATATAGGAACTTGCTTTTGTTCTTGATTGTTTAGCAGGCACCGTATGTACTGTCTATTTCTAATATTTTTAATTAGGCCTAAATAACATCCATCTTAATTAATCTTACATAGTGTCAATTTATTTTTAATTAAATATTATCTTATTTAAATAAATTTTAATGGAACGTCTCGCATCAATGTTAGCTCGATCTTAAGGTCTGATCTGTTGGTGAAATTATTAATAATGGAATAACTAGTTTATCTTTATGTAAAAGCAATGACTTCAAAATAAATTAATGAAAGTTTTAATATTATAAATTATATATGAAAGTAGGCCTTAAATTTGAATGTTTGTTAAATTAAAAAAATATTTAAACAATGTCGTAACTTTTTGTTTATTTTATTTTAAAATTTTAATACTTTAACCAATTATGTGCATATTATAATGTCATTAGTGCACTTCGTTGCCTTGACAATCTCCTTAAAAAGTATTTCAGAAAAGTATTTTAAAAATGCTATTTTATTTTCTATTTGCAAATACTTTTGAAAAGTATTTTCCCCATCACTGCTTACGACATAGGATATTTTGTAACTTTATAGGACACACACAAACACACACACACACACACACACACACACATATATATATATATATATATACTCTTAAACGAAATTTTTCGTAACTGCCGTATCTAATGTCAATTTGTAGTGTAAATTTCCAATATTAAATTTTCCAAATTTCCAATATTAAATTCTATGTAGTTTCTCGAAATGTCTTGAAAAATGCATGTAGCACAAGTCGAATTATAACTTACATTACTACACGACTTTACTGTTTGGATTCTCTATGTGTGTATCATTAATTTGTAAGCCTACTGATTTTGGAGAGTTTAACCAATTTTGTTCTATCATTTCAGTTGTAGACTACTGCTGAATTCTCAAAAGTATTCCATGGACCCGCGCTTTGTGCTAGCCTTTAGAGATAATTTGTATTATTTAATGTTGTTACTTATATCTCTCTTAGTGCACTGCCTACTGGCAGGTCCATGGCATATAACACCTCCACGGTCCTCTGTCTTACGTATGTCGCAAATTGTGACGTACTTTGTTATATTCGGAAAATCCTAATTGGTGTGAAAATGGAATGTTGAATGAAAATTGACCTGTGCATCATTGCTCAGTAGTAGTTATCGGCGAATCGCAAATCCTTCATTGTAAACAGTATTTTCTTGCGTTGTAAAATGATCGGCGACAATGTCTGCGCCTGCTGCAAATGCATGCTGGAGATTGCACGTATTTAGAAGATGCTGCAGCAACATTTTTATCCTTTCTCCAGAACTGATTCAAACCAGCACTGCTATTGAAATCGTCTGTGTAAGACAGATAACCTAGCACTGACGTAGTCTGTCCTGAAAAGTGTAATGATTCAATTGATTTACCTTCTAGAATATGTTAAATACTAGAAAAGAGCTACGGAATAGCATTATTGATCAAAGCTATTTGAGCTGTTGCATCATAAGGATTGTCATTGTCATTTCTAACTAGTCTTCCCTTTATTTTAAAAAGGCTCTTAGATGGGTTGTAATATGAATCGTTTTCAGGTATATCAATTTCAATAACTTCAGAATGATTAATAAAACCGGATTTACTCTGAAGAATAAAGGACTGGTATTGTATCCTTTGTGTTCTGTTGTCAACAATTATAATTATTGACGATGGTTGCAGGAATAATTCATTTCGCACTTCAGTCTCCATTTTATATACATGTAAAATATTTGTGAACTAAATTTTTTATTATTCAATTACCCAATCTTAACCTTTCTATAATCTGCTTCGGTTTGTTCACCCATTTCTCTGCCATCGCTTTTCATACTAATGCTATACCACTCTCTGTCATTCCAAATGCCGCAATATGGCCTACTGCTTCTAACAATGGCTTTGCAATTAAATCTTTTTTCTGACAGACATACGAACAGATACCTTTCATTTTATCGGCAAATCCTCGCCCTTGTATTAGGCCCTAGCGTTTGTTTTGAACTATACGCTTTGTATTTCTCTTTGGCATTCATTTTTTTAAATACGATATCTCTGTCTTAGTGCACAGCCTACTGGCAGGTCTACGGCATATAACGCCTTCATACTTCTCTGTCTTCCGCTTTTCTCTTCATGTCCAGATATGAGTGAGTCTTTCAATCATCTAACATACCTAATCTCGGCCTGCCTCTGCCTCTTTTTCCGTCCATTCCACCTTCTATACCTCTTTTAATTGACTTTCCCTCTTGGAATGTGTCTTATCCAACTCTTATTCTTATTTCTTAATATATTTATAAACTGTTCATCTGCACTAACTCTCTCCAGAACTTCCTCATTTGTAATATATTCAGTCCAGCTAATCCTTGCCTCTAATTTCCTGATATCTTCCTTCCTTAGGTCCGTGTTTCCCATCCATATAATAGCGTGGTCCAAACCAAGATTTTCACTCTTTATATTTTTGTGTTTCTTTAGACTTATTTTATTAAAAGTTCTTTCCTATTGCCGAAGGCCCCTTTTGCTTGTCCAATCTTACTTCATATTTGCCTCACATTTTCAATCATCGATATAATGTGACCCACATATTTGAAACGCCTTACATGTTTCAATTTCGTACCATTTATTGTGATATTAACTCCACCTGTTGTCAAAATGATACATGCTGTTACATATTTTATTTCTATATTTAATTTTTGCAGTCCCGCGCTGAGGAAGAGATCATTCGTACAGACATTGTCAACTTTATCTCGATATACTCTGGTGATCACGGACCGTTCTCTGGTCGAGTCATCGCTCGGATCTTGCATGGCATTGACTCGCCGAAATATCCTGCCAGTTTGTGGGGTCGTGTGCACCGGTTCTGGCGTAGACATATTTCGATAGACTTCAATGTTTTACGCCAGATGGCAACCAACATTATTGTCACTGGTAAACATATTACTAATTAACTGTGAAGTTTAAGTGAAGCGTTAACGATAGCAAAGACCTAATGCAGTGGTTTCATGCCCTGAACAGTATTATATTAGTAATCATCTGTAAAGGCTTATAGGAATGCTTCGCATTAATGACAAAAAGACAATTATAGCTATTTTATACTTTAATGCAGTGGTTGGACCCTGGTTAAACTGGGATTTAAGGGAAGATGATGATGATGATGATGATGATACTTTAATGCAGCTGCCGTATGTGTCATGTTTAGTAACTTTTGTAATAATGAGAAGTTTTCAAACGATTTAAAGTCTTAGGAAAGTATAGACCTATGCTGGGCACCTGGTGATCCTGCTTCGTCATAGCGCAGTAGGACATATTTCTAGTTTTAATGTATTCTATGCTCTAATTTTAAATATTCGACCAACGTCTTCATTTTAACTCTCTATATGTAACTGTGAAAAATGAGTAAATAGACAGTAGACTCGATTTACGTGGTTGCAGTGTTATGGTGACATGTTAGTAGAGATAATTTCTAAAGGACTTTTTTACACATAGAGCTTCCAGCCATCTCACATGCTTTGCTCACTCTCCACTCACACTAGTTCTCACCCTTCTATAATATATATTTTGATATAATATATGTATACAATATATCTTTGATTAACTCCACATATCTCCTGTTCATTTTCCTCTTCTTAGGAACTTCCCACACCAGCTCTCTCGGAATCCTATTATAGCCCTTCTCCAGGTCTACAAGTACCATCTGCTGCTTCTTCATCCTACTCCTTTTCTTCTCCATCAATTGCCTCAACAAATACGCAATAAAAAAAATATAAAAACACAATGATCGGCTCTGTTGTCGACCTGCCGGGCCAAAAAAAGTTTTGTACCCAAACTGGATACCCTGAATGCTTGTTGAACCTCTCAACCTCCTTTCCGCTACTCTCTCCCATACCTTCATTTTATGACTCAGCAGCTTAATACCTCTATAATTCTGACACTCTTGAATGTCCCATTTCACCTTAAATACAGGCACTGAACAACTCAATCTCCATTCTTTTGGCATCCTTTCCCCCCAAAACATCTTGTCAAACAGGTATCTCAACCATTCCACTGCTCTCACCTACTATCTCCCAAACTTCCGCCGGGATACCATCCAACCCAAATGCTTTACCTTAACGCATTTTCTTTAATGCCCTCTCAACCTCTTCAACTGTTACATTGTGTACTTCCAACTCCTCAAATCTACGTCATCTTCATGGCAACTCCCTCCCTCATTTAACAAATTACAAAAATACTCTCCTCACCGTTCCACGATCTCTCCATTTTCTATTAACACATTCCCACTATTTTCCTTTATACATTTCACACTCCCCGCATTCCTTCTTTGTTTCTCCCTTTGCCTAGCTACGTGATAAATCTCCTTTTCTCCATATTTACTACCTAATCTCTGAGAAGTTATTCTATTTTCTGGACTTTGCCAATGCCACCACTCTCTCTGCCCTCTATATATATATATATATATATATATATATATATATATATACAGACTGCGTCAAAAAAATTGACCCCCTACAGAAATTTTTTTATAACTTTGGTATTTGATGTCTCTTTATCATGTAAATTTAAGCGATTATTCGTGGTCCAATTCTACATATATGCTGAAAATTTCATGGAAATATATGCACCGCAATTCTAGTTACAGATCCTTTTGCGCCATGCCCTTACATCTTGTAGATTTTCTAAGTAGTTTGTCACCGAATACTCCTGATTAGAGCCATTCATTGATTCATTGTTTTGGTTTGAGTAATTACAGCAAACGCTGTACGTCTAGGCTCAGAATTTTACTGGGCTAGAAGCTAGGCGAGACGAGGCCTCGCAGAAGCCCACAGCTCTAGCGCTGTGTAACTGATGAAGCAATACTTATTACGTCACGCGACGCGTAGATTTATATCCACTGTTGACTTTCAATATCTTAGCGCTTGACTGCTACCATGGGAAAAGTTACGTACGACGATAAGTTTCGGATACAAACACTCCATAAACAGGGTTAGGGGGTGAAAAGAATAAAGCAAGCCTATCTGCTGAAAGGATGGTACTTGTCAACTATTAAGAGTATTTGTCGGAAGATTGCGGAGAGAGGTTCAGCAACTGACAGAAAGGCAGACAGTGGCTGACCCAAAAGTGCCAGTATTCCTGCTAATATTGCTGCTGTCGAGGAACTAATTTGTTCTCAGGTGGACATTTCGAACAGTTACTTCGTTAATAATTGTTCCAATCAAACGGCCCTTTTCAGGGCCAAAAAGAGTGTAACTCGACTTTTAGAAAATATATTTCCATGAAATTTTCAGCATATGTTCAGAATTGGACCACGACTAATCGCTTAAATTTACATGATATAGAGACGTCAGATACCAAAGTTCTAGAAAATTTTTCTGAAGGGGTCAATTTTTTTGACGCAGTCTGTATATATATATATATATATATATATATATATATATATATATATATATATGCATACATACATACAAACATATACAAACCGATATCGCCATTGGCGATGTCGGGTAAGATATTCGGCCGCGGATCAGTATTTACGGGGTTCAAATCCTGGGTTCGCCCGTCAAAGACATCGCTTTCGATTAAGAAAACTGACATTAGCTATAAATTAATTATAATAAGTTAATGTTATATACATAAAAATTTTATAATATATATTTATTATTATTATAAGTATATTTATAATATAAGCTAACAATTAATTAAGTATAAGCTAACTTTATATATAAATATTTATAATATTACATATGCATAGTATATATTATATATGCACAGTATATATATATATATATATATATATATATATATATATATAGTGCCTTACTGGCTCTAGCCAGTGGCGATGTCGGTAAGGCACTCGACCGCGGATCAGTAGGTGCGGGTTCAAATCCTGGGCTCGCCCGTCACTGACATCGCTTTCGAGTGAGGAAACTGACTTTAACTTTAGCATTTTAGCTTTATATATATAAATAAATATATATATATATATATATATATATATATATATTTGAGATGGGAACCGAACCGAACCCTAAAATCTGGAATTTGAACCGAACCCGAACCCAGACTCTGGCCGAACCCAGACTCTGACCGAACCGAACCCGAACCCTGACTTCATCCGAACCCAAACCCTGACTTCATCCGAACCGATCTCTTGAAGTTCCTTTCTCCTTCGTCAGCTTCAGGAGAAAGGAACACTTTTCAGCTATTTTTCAAAGTCTTCATTAAGATATTATGGAGAATGTTTGACATAATATAATGAGGACAATACACACACAAATATATATTTATATATATATATATAATTATATATATAATAATATATATATATATAATTTCAAATATATATATATATATATATATAAGTTTTTTATTGACATGTCTTACAGTATAGAACAGCGTATATTCAGGTGAGGTTGATTCGGACGCAAATTTTAAAATTAATAACAGATAGCGATACAAAGGAATGGTAGCGTTACAAAGGAATGGTAGCGGGAAGCGAGACTGATCTACAGAAAGATAATGGATAGTCTGAATGATACTGCATTGAAATATGGAATCAAGATTAACATCAAAGAGACAAAAGTGATGAGAGTGTCCCAGAATATAGGTGAAGTCAATATTATAATAAATGTTACGAAATTGGAACAGGTAAGGAGTTTCAAATATTTAGGTCATTCTGTAACAGATGACGGGAAATGTGAGACAGAACTAGATAATAGGATTGCACAAGCAAAAGAAGTCTTCGATAACTAGGAAAGAACTTTAAACAAAAAGCCTAACAAAAGACACTAAGATAAAGATAGCGAAAACCTTGGTATAGACCACGCTATTATATGGATGTGAAACGTGGACAATCAAGGAAAGAAAATATCAGGAAACTAGAGGCATTGGAAATGTGGATATTGAAAAGAATGGAAAGGATTAGCAGGACTTAAATAAACTATCAGTTTCAAATTTGAAACCCTAAGATATATTATGAAGTTTATTACTGGTTTAGTTGATTGTTATAACGTGTGATATTGTGATCATTTTTTGTGGCAGTTCACGTGTTTACAAAGTCGTCCTTATTTGACATTTTTATGTTAATACATTGCATTTTGTCTCTGAAATATCGGATCAAATTTTAGCCAAGACATTTCCACTTAATTATAAACGTTTCTAATATATAGGCCTAGTGACAACATTTATTTTTAAATTGATGAAGCATTCTATTTTCTGGTTATAATCATGGATAATTTTTCATAAACAGAAAAATATTTCTTTTTTATAGAGCTAAATATCTATTTTATGAACATTTGTTGGTCAACTTACAATATTTTAAGAAATATTCAAATGTACACGAATAAAATGTACTGGTACCACTTCTCTCCTTTTTTCATTGTCATATTTTTACTCAGGTGAAGAATGTAGCCGCTATTATGAATTCATGTATTTTTAAGCACATTTACCATAAACCATTTTGAACATGTTTATCATAACCATGATTATCATAAGTAAATAATTGCAACATTATCCAAACCAAACCATTTCGAACTCATATGAGGTGGAAAGCAAGCCGAACCCGAACTCTAAAGTTGTAAACTGCTAACCAAACCGAACTTTCATTTTCAATGAACCGAACCGAACTCTGGAAATTCATAAAATACCCATCTCAATATATATATATATATATATATATATATATATATATATATATATATATATATATATGTGTGTGTGTGTGTTGGTATATATGTGTGTGTTGTTAGGTGTGTATATCGATTAATAGCAACAAAAACTACTTTCACTACTACATATATATTTTCATTTTTATCTCTCATTTGTGTGTTCTGGTGCGGGGGACCTTCCACCCATAAACGGACTGCATATGTCGACAAGCCGTTCGACTGAGGATGAGTAGATGCAGGATTCGAATCCAGTACTCGTCCAGTCACTGACAAATTTTCCAGGAAACTGAAGTTAAACTTGGCTTTGGTCTTTAAATTTTGCTTTAGCTAAATCCGACCCTGGTTCATTGGGGTTCAGAAGGTTCGGTTCGGCTAACATGGCTATTTTGAAAACTATTGACTATTTGTGTTATATAGTGATGTGCTGAACCTGTGTGTAGGCCTACATTACTTATAGTAGTCTAGGACCTAAGTCTCTAAGTCTAGTATTCGAGTCAGTCAGTGTTGCCAGTTGGGCGGTTTTCAATCACAAATGGTCAATTTTTGTGAGATAGTTGCGTTAAGGTGTTGGGCTATATATTCTTTAGACGTCTGGTAACCCTGCATACGAGTGTTATAAACTCACATCTGTGAATATATACATTATACAAAATATATAGGAAGAAGAGAGAGTCTGAAAAATCAATTTTTATTATCAATGTCGTAGTTTTACTCCAAGGTCATTCGTCTTAACTATATATCATCTCTGAAATGGCTTTGTATGAACAGAGTTAATTACCCTAGCTAATTGCAGGCCTACATGCTAAGTAGCAACATACTATACAATGACAGATATACTATGAGTAAAATACTATAGGCCCATTACTGGTACGGGTACACTACTGGTATTGGTACACTATTGAAGAAATTACTTGAAAACAGGGTTGGGTTTTTGCCATGGCAAAAACCGGTAAAAACCATGTCAAAAACCGCTAAAACACCAATACTGGAATACAAATATTTTATGCTTGTAAATGTATTACATGTATCTCGTTTACAACATAAACTTTGTAAGTTACATTTGATTTTAGAAATGTTAACAAATAACTTAATATCAATTTGCCACTAACCTTAAATTTAAAAAGAAACTAATTCGTTAGAACTTGCTTCACAGTTTTTGAAATTCTAGGTTACTGTAACTTAACTAGCTTGTTAACACAAAATTACTGCTAATTATATTAATTATAAAACAGCTTAGGCTGTTAACAGATTTTTGTATTTGCAGTTCTATGATTTCTATCAGTTATTTGTATTACTGTCAATGAGTGTAGCTTAAAAATTGCTGACCTGTGTTGATTCTAATCGCTGTCAATCCTGCTGCCACCTTCTTCAGTGTTTGTGTTACTTGTTATCAACTCTATCAACTGTTTCAGTGTTTTCATATTCATACAACAAATCTTTTTTGGTATGTCAACACCAACAACTTGTCGAGATTTAGCAGGGTTGTGTAGCATTCTATGGCAGAAAACTAACTTGGCAACAGTCTCTTGTCCAAGACGGTTACGAATTTCGCTATGTATCCAAACAAAGTTAGAGAAGATGCACTCGATGGCTGCTGAGCTGCAAGGAGCTGAAAAGAAGCGAACTGCTAGAGATGTTAACTGAGTCTCTGGTGAGTCTACAGTAGAGTCCTTACATAGCAGTGCTGCTTTCCACCAAACAGTTATCTGCAAGGAACTCAGTGCTGCATCTGAAAAGAAAGATGTCGGAAATGGTATTGTTTTAATTTCACTAATCGCTATCACTAATGCTGGATTCAAGTCTAAGAGCCACTGTCTGGTGTTTTCCTTGTAGGTCATGTTCAATTTCTCACCCATATCATATACTGCGGATGTAGTATATAAGCAAGAAAATGGAATGGTTCAATCACTTGATCAAGTCTCTGTTGAATGATTGTTCGATGTGGTTGCAAACTCTCTGTATTCAAAAGTGAAAACCATTCATGACAAGCATCTGCTAAACTCGCTTTGTTGCTTCGTAATCTATCCAGAGCTGCAGCAACTGGTCGAAAAATTGATATCAAGTCCTTCGTTTGACTGTAAAGGTTGAAATCATTGACTAGGTGACAAATTTTTGGTTCAATTTCTTGTTCATGCTCTTCTGCAATACGGATATACATGTAAGCTTGTCGATTGCGAAGAAATGTATCAATACATGTCAGCTGATTATTCCATCTGGTGTCACCAGGTAGCTGAGGTTTACTCTTTCAGCCATGCACCAGGGGGCATGATATTTCTGAAATATTTTTGCACTCCAATTATCTCTCTTCAATATAGCAGCCGGTGTGCCTGCCCGAGCAAATTCAGTGTATTTGCCGCACAGCCATACATAATTAATCCCTGATCTTCCTCTTTTAAAAGTCGTCTCATTTTAGCCATATTCTTAGCATTTTCCGTAACCAAATTTTTTACATTACATCCAAATTTAGCCTTTAATTTAAACAGTTAAATATTTTTTAATCTCACCACTGTATAATTGCCATGGAAAACCCCGGTTTTTTCCACTTAGAGGCAAAAACTTGCCATCCCTGCTTGAAAATACAATGCATACTGCATATCTGTTAGAGACAAATCGCCAGTTCGATGGCGGTATATTTGCATTTAGGAAAACAATTTGACACACTTCTGTTATGACAGCCGACTTCTGTTATGACAGCCGGCTTCTGTGTCTTCCTGTAGTAGGCCTACTACAAGTAGACCTGACAAGTAGTAGTTTCTCAGTCAAAGTTTATCACAGCATGTCATCTATACGGTAATATTAGCCCAATGTGTAACGACACATTGTAGCATACTGTATTATAACATGCTGCATTGTGTCGTTATACAGCCTATGCACTGTTAGACAACAGTGCATCATATGCTGCAATGTGTCGTTATGCGACACAGTGCAGTGAGAGCACTGCACAGAGAGCAACTCACTTCAAAGAGCAGCACTCAGTGAGTCGAAAGAACAGTGAGCGGCCAAATCTAGTATGATTGAAACTTTAATTGTGATGTGTTGTATATTAGTTATTGCACCGTAGCATCTATTGCTATTGTACTACAGTAATGTAACTACAAAACTTACTGTTTTGTTAAAAATACCATGCATTAAGTGAAACTTTTAAAATATAATACTAAAAAGTTAAGATACTACATAAAACAAAGAATATAGAATAGGCCATGTTTCAATTTTACAGTGGTAAAATGATCTGAATAGCTTAATTAACCGAATATTTGGTCACCGGACCGGCACCGTTTAGGATCTTTTTCTTTCTCTTCAGCACGTGTTTTCTCACATAGTTTGGGGTGCATCGATTTTGACGAGGGGACGTCCCTGACATAATCATTGTTTGAGGAAGCGGACGTTAAACCTTTATTGTTATTTATCATTATTATTATATCGATCAAATCAAATGCACGGTTTAGTGTGAGGTCGCTCGAGGCTTCAGAATAGTTTGGTTCAGTTCGGCTTTGACGAAATCATGGTTCTGTTCTAGTAGTCCAAATTAAGACCTGATTCGGGTTTTTTACCATCTATACAAATTACGCGATTCTCCTCCATTCAAGATTGGAGGATTTAACATATTTGCGCGCGCTGCCTCCAATAAATAATGTGCGTAGAGGCTCCGGGTGATGCTTTAAGACAGTTAGAGCTTCTCGCACATGTTGAGAAAATGAGTCCGATTCTTGTTTCGGAGACGTTGACAGATACTACAAAATATAGAAATAAGAAGCAGAAGAATCCAATTAAACATATACATATTGATAATAAATAAATAGTAAAATAAACGATAATAGTATTATATAAAGTATATGCAAAAATATTACAATAATTATAGTTGCAAATTTATATCTCTGTGGAGCTGGCTTCCATTCATCAATTACAGGATTTGAAACGGACACACACGTACAAATTAAATTAATTTTAATTTAATACAGTCAGGGTTGTGCTCGTGTGTGGTTGGACCACTGCAGAATAGGGCAACCGCAAACAATCTGCCGCGTGTACGTAAGAGGCGACTAAAGGCAGGAACTGAGGATGGCAAGAGACAATATAATAATATAATATAAATATAAAGTTGACAATATAATAATATAATAATACCCACCTCACCATGAAATATTTTCCCCCAGGATTAAATGGTAATTAATCCACCTAACTGAGGAAGGCAACGGGAAACCACATCAGAAGCCATATTTTTCCCAAGCTATAGGCTACAAGGCATAGACTTAGTGAAGGGATTAACTTGTCGATCTAATTTCGGCACTGGCCCCAGCCCGTCTGGCTCAATCCATAGAAATCTGGCTCAATCCATATAATACTGGCTCAATCCATATAATACTGGCTCAATCCATAGAAATCGGAAATTCGATATATATATATATATATATATATATATATATATATATATATATATATATATTAGGGTGGTCCCATCTATAATGGGGATTTCTTAAAATTATTTTTAAACTTTCTCCAACCCTTCATTTGGTTTCACTAGGCTAAAAACAATAAAAATGAAAAAGAAAACCAATTCAGACAATATTTAGAACCTGCCCAACTGACTAAGATTTGCAATATATTTAGCATTGTTTAGATTGACTTATTTGGCGAAGTTTCAGGATTAATGAAATATTATTATCATTATTATTTCTAATTTTTATACTGAGGCTGTTGACAGCTCTTGATACTGTGGATTAATGATGGTTATTTGACCAAATAAGAGGGTTATGTGTTGATATAACTATCTCTAATACTGGGGTGTAAGGAGGAGTTTTCGTCCGACAGGAAACTGAATTCGGGCGTTGAACGTCCACTGTTGAACATTGACTGTCAGCATCATATTACTGAAATAATGTTGAAATAATGTTGTTCAGTATCAAAGACATTTCAAAATCTCCAAACATACATTTTCATACATTTTCGTGAAATTAATCAAGCTGCCTTGGGCCCTTCGAAGTTGGCGAGAACACAGCAATGAAAGAAATTTAAGACGTCGTTAAATTTAAGACCTCGTTATTCCACGGACGTGAGTCCGTGCAATAACGATGTCTTAAATTTAGTAATTACACAACAGGAGGAGTTTCAAACACTTGGGCCTAATGATTACCAGGAACTACTGGAACCAACCATAACCATCCTATGATCCAATCCTCCACACAGACTATTGACCTGCGAGAGCGGTTTACTCGCTGGAGATGTGGCGGTTTAAAGGTGCCTACCCACTAAAGCTGCGGTCCAGTGGATCACGCGGTTCATTACCTTATAGCAATAGAAACATTTGAAGAATATTTATCTGTTGCCTTCATCTATGTCCGCTCTTGGGTCAAACTTCATCAGCTGTCCGTGCGCCTAGGACCAATAGAGTATTTCTCTCCTCTCTCTCTTTCTCTCTCTCTCTCTCTCTAGGTTATCTCTAATGCTGTATTTGGACGCCACCTATGGTATTTATCCGAGACGTTAGTAATATTACGTTTCTTCGACATTGACGTGGAGTGGAGACAAGAGACTAAAAGTTTTTAATGGTAGCAGCCTTGAGGAAAAAAGAAAGCTCTGATGAATCACTAAAATGCATCACTTTATTTACCAAACCATCATGAAAGAGATCGTCTGCATGATTTCGTAGCAAAAAAGAAAACTGTTATCCAGTTACATAACTTGGATCTATTAGATTTAATTCTGGAAGTCGATCCAAGTAGGTTGATTTATCAAGAAGATTATATGAGGTGCCAAGCTATCTGTAAATCTCTTAGCGTTGTCAGAGACGCAGTTCAGCCCCATTCAGCACTTCAAATCCTCCATTACGAGATGTGAGGAGCAAAAGCAGTTCCTTCTACTAGTTGTAGAAGATCATGTTTGTTCAACTTGTTCTCCTCTCCCGCAGAGGTGAGTTCCGTCGAAAGTTCAAGGCCGCAATAAATACCAAGATCATTAACAGTGCCAAGCATATGTTAAGGAAGAGGTCATTGTGTTGTAATCTAGATGAGTGGACCTACAAAGAGGTGAACCGCTGTAAGACCTAAATATACATTATCCTACATATATGTGCTGAAAATTTACATGTAGAATAGACGATGAAAGTTTGATGACCTTGGGCAAGTCCTGAATATTACTATTTTTGTCTCAAACTTTTTTGTGTGATGTTTTTGAAGGGAATGGAGCAAAATAGGACCTTGGAGAACAGTAGATTTAAAAAAATTATTTTTAAGGAGCACCAATATACATTTATATATAATTAATATATACTGTCGTAGGGTATAAACCCGTATACTGGAGACTGGCCCAGCTACGATTTAGCCTATTAGCTTATAGCCTAGTAGCTGCTGCGGGCGGGCTGGCGGCGGCGGTCTAACAGCTTCTGTGGCCTAAGCCTAGGTTGGATAGCCGAAGAAAGCGACGCAGAACCTATACTGCGCAATAACAGCTGTTGCGTGGAGGCGGCGCATGCTGCTACGGCGCTGCTGAGGGGAGATGACGCGCTGCAGGGAGATGACGCGCTTCAAGCGGCGCTGCGAGCGGCCTGTCTAGACAAGTCTGCGGTCTCAACGGTTCCCCTTGATGAAAAACAGATGGCGTGCGACGACGGCGCGGTTAGAGAATGTTCTAGAATTTCAAAACAAACTTATTACGTAGTCGCACACATATAGTCAAGTCTGCAATTACACATTGTGTTGAAACCGTTTATTCTTAATTAGCTGTACTACTTCTTGCGCAGCGTTTAGAAATATGCAATAGATACGTACGCTGTCTGTATGCACCGCAACTAACATAAGTGTTTATAAACAGTAAGCACTTTTCCGACAATAATAATAATAACACACATTATAGTGAAATGATCAACTACGTTGATATCTATCACTTTTAATACTACATGTTAAATCCGTTAGGCAATTTTGTCCATTTTCCGTGTAACCAGTCCAGTGAATGCCCGAGATTTTACACTCAGATGAGCGCAGCTCGGATTCGAACCCACGAGGGTTCAATTCACCGCAGGATCTGTCATTTAAAACTTCATGACGTTATGACCTCTAACCATTGCGCTATTGAGACAAGGCATCTTTATAAACTTCAAATTTACCAAGACGTGTTTCTATCAACATTAACTTTACCAAGTCATGTTTTTATCAACTTTAACTTTACCAAATTATGTTTTAATAAAATTTATTATCGTGAAGACATGCTTTTATCAACTTTAAATATACCAAGGCTTCTTTTTATCAACTTTGACAGGTTAAGTTTTTATCAATTTAAAAATTAACAAGTAGTCTTTTTTATCAAATGTAACTTTAGCAAGTTAATTTGTTATCGACTTTAACTATAACAAGTTAAGTTTTTATCAATTTGAAATTTATCAGATGACCTGCGCAATAACAGCTGCGGTGTGCAGCCTAAAAGCTAGTGATGACGCACTATCAGATGACCCAAGCAACCTAAGGAGGGTCACACTGACTGCGCAATAACAGCTGCTGCATGCGGCTGCGGACAGAGGCGGGCAGCGACGAGCTTCTGCGGTAGACACCTTCTGCGACGGCGAGCTTCTGAGGCGGCGCGCTGCTGCGCTCAGCCTAGAATGATGACTCATTCTCACGCGCACAATTGTTATTGTAACCTAGTAAGCTCGACGTAAACATGATGACTCATACTCACGCGCACATTGTTATTTTGACCTAGTAAGCTCGACGTAAACACGATGACTCATTCCCACATGCACAATTGTTATATTGATCTGCTAAATTCAACGAATTTTTATTATTATTAACATTAACTGTATCAAGGTGTTTTACATCAACATTAACTTTATCAAAGCTTATTTTTATCAACTTTACATTTATCAAGTCTTCTTTTTTTATCAACTTCAACTTTATCAAGGCATCTTATTATCAAGTTTAAGTTTAACAAGTTATGTTTTTAGAAAATTTATTATCATGAAGACGTGTTTTTATCAACTTTAAATATACCAAGGCATCTTTTTAATAACTTTAACTTTATCAACTTAGTATTTTTTATCAAGTTTTCATTTATCCAGTCATCCTTTTTTATCAACTTTAACTTTAACAAGTTAAGTTTTATCAATTTTACATTTATCATTTGGTCTTTTTTATCAACTGTACCTTGTAACAAATTAAGTTTTTATCAGTTTGACATTTATCAAGTCGGCTTTTTTGACAACTTTAACTTTAACAAGTTAAGTTTTTATAAAATTTATTATTATGAAGCTGTGTTTTTATCATTTGTAGCTTTATCAAGACGTGTTTTTATCAACTTTAACTTTATCAAGTCATGTGTTGATCAATTGTAACTTTATCAAGGTATGTTTTTATCAACTTTAACTTTACCAAGTCATGCTTTTTTCAACTTTAACAAGTTATGTTTTTATAAATTTTAAATTTAAAGAGACATGTTTAAATCAATTTTAAATTTGTCAAGTCA
Organism: Enchytraeus crypticus; assembly: GCA_905160935.1. Classification (NCBI taxonomy): domain Eukaryota; kingdom Metazoa; phylum Annelida; class Clitellata; order Enchytraeida; family Enchytraeidae; genus Enchytraeus; species Enchytraeus crypticus. Next base: position 299,650 of record CAJHZI010000722.1, on the reverse strand, counting down.
TCAACTTTAACTTTATCAAGGTGTGATTTTATCAATTTTAAATTTATCAAGACATCTTTTTTATCAACTTTAACTTTAACAAGTTAAGTTTTATCAATTTGACATTTATCAAGTCACCTTTTTTTATCAACTTTAACCTTAACAAGTCAAGTTTTTATAAAATTTATTATTATGAAGATGTGTTTTTATCATTTGTAACTTTATCAAGGCATGTTTTTATCAACTTTAACTTTAACAAGTTATGTCTTTATCAATTTTAGATTTATCAAGTCATCCTTTTATCAACTTTAACTTTAACAAGTTAAGTTTTTATCAATGTTAAATTTATCAAGTTATGTTTTTATAAAATTTATTATTATGAAGGTGTGCCTTTATCAACATTAACTTTATCAAGGTGTGTTTTATATCAAATTTATTATTGCGAAGGTGTGTTTCTATCAACATTCACTTTACCAAGTCATGTTTTTATCAAATTCAACTTTAACAAGGTATGTTGTATACCAAATTTTTTATTGCGAAGTTGTTTAGTATCAACTGTAAATTTACCATTACATATTTTTAACAACTTTATCAAGTTAAATTTTAACAAGTTATATTTTTTATAAAATATAATTATGAAGGTGTGTTTTTATTAACTGTAACTTTATTAAGGAGTGATTTTATCAACTTTAATTTTAGCAAGTTAAGTTTTTATCAAGTGTAGCTTTACCAAGTCATCTTTCTATCAACTTTAATTTTAACAAGTTATGTTTTTATCATATTTAATATCATGATGGAGTGTTTTTATCAATTTTAAATTTAGCAAGTATCAAGTCATCTTTTTATCAACTTTAATTTAACAAGTTATGTTTTTTCAAAAATTCATTATTTTGAACGTGTCAAACATTAACGTGTAATCAACATTAACTTTACCAAGTCATGTCTTTACCAACTTTAACTTTATTAAGGCGTGTTTTTATCAATCATATATATATCAAGGTGTGATTTTATCAACTTTAAATTTACCAAGTTATCTTTTTTATCAACATTTAGTTGTCTTTTTATCAACCTTAACTTTAACAAGTGAAGTCTTTATCAATTTTAAATTTATCAGGTCATCTTTTTTATCAACTTTAACTTTAACAAGTTAAGTTTTTATCATCATTAACTTTATCAAGGTGTGTTTTAAACCAAATTTATTATAATGAAGGTGTGTTTTTATCAACTGTAACTTTACCAAGTCATGTTTTTATCAACTTTAACTTTATTAAGGTGTTATTTTATTAACTTTAATTTTCGCAAGTTAAGTTTTCATTAAGTGTAGCTTTATCAAGTCATCTTTCTATCAACTTTAATTTTAACAAGTTATGCTTTTTATAAAATTTATTATCATGAAGGTGTGTTTTTATCAATTTTACATTTAGCAAGTTAAGTTATTATCAAGTGCAACTTGAATAAATGAAACATTACTGATAAATCAAGCCATATTTTCATCAACTTTAACTTTAACAAGTTATGTTTTTATCAAATATTTTATTTTGAAGGTGAGTATTTTGAAGGTGTGATCTTTTGAAATCAACATTAACTTTACTAAGGCGTGTTTTTATCAACCCTAAATTTATCAAGGTGGGCTTTTATGAACTTTAAAGTTGGTTTTATCAACCGTAAATTTATCAAAGTGTGATTTTATCAACTTTAAATTTACCAAGTTATCTTTTTATCATCCCTTCACTTTTACCAAGTCATCTTTTTATAAACTTTAACTATGACAAGTTTAGTTTTATCAATTTTAAATTTATCCAATCATCTTTTTATCAACTTTAACCTTAACAAGTTAAGTTCTTTATCGACATTAACTTTATTAAGGTGTGATTTTATCAACATTAATTTTAGCAAGTTATGTTTTTATCAAGTGTAGTTATACCAAGTCATCTTTCTATCAACTTCAACTGTAACAAGTTATATTTTTATCAAATTTATTAGTTTGAAGGTGTGTTTCTATCAACATTAACTTTACCAAGTCATGTCTTTATCAACTTTAACTTTAGTAAGGCGTGTAAATTTATAAACCGTAAATCAAGGTGTGATTATATCAACTTTAATTTTACCACGTCATCTTTTTTATCAACTTTAAGTCATCAACCAAGTCATCTAGAAACACACCTTCATGATAATATATTTTATAAAAACATAACTTGTTAATGTTAAAGTTGATAAGTTATGGCTTGATAAAGTTACGCTTGATAAAAACTTAACTTGCTAAATTTAAATTTTTAAAAACACTCCATCATGATAATGAATTTGATAAAAACATAACTTGCTAAAATTAAAGTTGATAGTAAGATGACTTGGTAAAGCTACACTTGATAAAAACTTAACTTGCTAAAATTAAAGTTGATAAAATCACACCTTAATAAAGTTACAGTTAATAAAAACATACCTTCATAATAATATATTTTATAAAAACATAACTTGTTAAAATTAAACTTGATAAAGTTGTTAATAATATGTCTTGGTAAAGTTACAGTTGATACTAAACACCTTCGCAATAATAAATTTGGTATAAAACATACCTTGTTAAAGTTACAGTTGGTAAAAACTTAACTTGTTAACGTTAAAGTTGATAAAAATATGACTTGGTAAAATTAATGTTGATAGAAACACACCTTCGCAATAATAAATTTGATATAAAACACACCTTGATAAAGTTAATGTTGATAAAAACTTAACTTGTTAAAGTTAAAGTTGATAAAGGCACACCTTCATAATAATAAATTTTATAAAGACATAACTTGATAAATTTAAAATTGATAAAAACTTAACTTGCTAAAGTTAAAGTTGATGAAAGGATGACTTGATAAATGTCAAATTGCTAAAAAACATGCCTTGTTAAATTTTAAATTGATAAAAACATAACTTGTTAAAATTGATAAAAAAATGCCTTGATAAAGTTACAAATGATAAAAAGACATCTTCATAATAATGAATTTTATAAAACCTTAACTTGTTAAGGTTAAAGTTGATAAAAAGAAGACTTGATAAATGTCAAACTGATAAAACTTAACTTGCTAAAGGTAAAGTTTATAAAAAAGATGTCTTGATAAATTTAAAATTGATAAAAGCACACCTTGATAAAGTTAAAGTTGACAAAAAGATGACTTGACAAATTTAAAATTGATAAAAACATGCCTTGTTAAATTCAGAATTTATAAAAACATAACTTGTTAAAGTTAAAGATGATAAAAACATGACTTGGTAAAGTTACAATTGATAAAAACATGACTTGATAAAGTTAAAGTTGATAGAAACACACCTTCAAACTAATAAATTTGATAAAAACATAACTTGTTAAAGTTGAAGTTGATAGAAAGATGACTATAGCTATACTTGATAAAAACTTAACTTGCCAAAATTAGAGTTGATAAAATCACATCTTAATAAAGTTAATGTCGATAAAAAACTTAATTTGTTATGGTTAAAGTTGATAAAAAGATGATTTGATAAGTTTAAAATTGATAAGAAGTAAACTTGTTAAAGTTAAAGTTTATAAAAAGATGACTTGGTAAAGTTAAAGATGATAAAAAAGATAACTTGATAAATTTAAAATTGATAACAACCTAACTTGTTAAAGTTACAGTTGATAAAAAGTATGACTTGTTAAATTTGAAATTGATAAAATCACACCTTGTTCAAGTTAAAGTTGATAAAAAAAGACGAGTTGATTGATAGTAGTAAAATTGATCCAGTAGTAGATCGAGTAGTAAAATTTATACCTTGTTAAAGTTAAAGTTGACAAAAAAGATAGCAGGATCAATGTAAAATTGATAAAAACTTAAGTTGATAATGTTAAAATTGATAAAAAGAAGCCTTCGGTATATTTAAAGTTGATAAAAACATGCCCTCATAAATTTTACAAAAACATACCTTGTTAAATTTAAAATTGATAAAAAGATACCTTGGTAAAGTTAAAGTTGGTAAAAACATGACTTGATAAAGTTAAAGTAGATAAAATACACACCTTGATAAAATTACAATGATAAAAACACACCTTCATAATAATAAATTTTATAAAAACATAACTTGTTAAAGTTAAAGTGTAGCTTTAACAACACCTGTGTGTTTGATAAAAACGCACGTTCATGATAATACATTGTATAAAAACATAACTTGTTAAATTTAAACTTGATAGAAAGATACCTTGGTAGAGTTAAAGTTAATAAAAACACGTCTTGATAAAGTTGTAAATGATAAAAACACATCTTCATAATAATAAATTTTATAAAAACTTAACTTGTTAAAGTTAAAGTTGATAAAAAAGATGTCTTGATATATTTAAAATTGATAAAATCACACCTTGATAAGGTTAAAGTTGACAAAAAAGATGACTTGATAAACTTAAGTTTAAAATTGATAACCCTTAATTTATTAAAATTAAAGTTGATAAAAAAGAAGACTTGATAAATGTCAAATTTATAAAAACTTAACTTGTTAAAATTAAAGTTGATAAAAAAGAATGACTGGATAAATGAAAAATTGATAAAAAATACTTAAGTTGATAAAGTTAAAGTTAATAAAAAAGATGCCTTGGTATATTTAAAGTTGATAAAAACACGTTTTCATGATAATAAATTTTCTCAAAACATAACTTGTTAAACTTAAAGTGTAGCTTTAACAACACCTGTGTGTTTGATAAAACCTACTTGATAATAAAATGCCTTGATAAAGTTAAAGTTGATAAAAAAAAGAAGACTTGATAAATGTAAAGTTGATAAAAATAAGCTTTGATAAAGTTAATGTTGATGTAAAACACCTTGATATAGTTAATGTTAATAAGAAAAAGATGCGTTGCGTTACTAAATTAGTAGATCAATATAACAATTGATATAACAAACAAAATATATATCTCATATATATATATATGATTATGGCTGTTCAAAATTTCGGCTTCAAGGCTTCAAAAATTAAATATATTAATAAACTTCAAAATTTAGACTTCTTTGCAGAGAAGACTTTCACACGAAATCTTAAAAAATCAAATTCAATGCAAAATTTTCTAATTATTTTAATATCAGATACAAATATTAAATATTTTGGACAATTATGATCTAAGAAAAAGAACGCCTAGTGGCGCAGTGAACGCCTCGTGGCGCAGTGGGTAGAGAGCTCGCCTCTTAAACGAGAGGTCGCTGGTTCGAGATGCGTAGCGACGTGGGTTTTTCTCATCTGAGGGGCGAATAAAAACCTAGTCTTGTAAATAAAAATAAAAACCTAGTCTTGGTGAGAATAAAAACCTAGTCTTGGTAGTATCAGGTCGATGGATAGCCGACCTTAATGCTCCATTTCCTATCCAGTCCCCTCCGTGTCGACCCCGAATAGGGACAAAGCACGCTAAAAGAAAGTTTTTTTATGATCTAAGAAATAACAACTTCAATCATCCAGGCAATCGAATAAACCTCAGATAACAAACCTTAAGAATTATGTGATCCGGTTTATCGATAAACTGAATGAGTTGCTTTAGACACGGCTCATCTGACCATTCAAAGGGCCCAATACACAGCTCATTAGTTTCTAACTTAAATACTTCTTGCAGCTGAAAATAATATAAACAATATTCTCATACAATCATCATGCATGAGCATACCCGATTATCAGTTTTACAACTGATAATCGGGTATGACTTTCATACTTAAAAGACTTTCCAAGACTTTCCAAGACTTTCATACTTAAAACAATACTTGTTTACAGTATTTAAATTAGCTTCTCAAAATTAATAATGTTCTTCGAAAATGATCTACAGGAGACTAAATACGTCAAGAATTTTTCTCATTCTAGTCGCACTCCATCTCTCTGATCGCGCTCAATCAGCTGGTATTGATAACGAAGGTTATGCTTAATTTCATCTTCTTCGTGGTGTGTCACAGGTATATGTACTTGGACCCTTACTTTTCTCTGTCAAAACTACCACGCTTAGTCATGTTTTAGATATTCATCATCATCATCATTGTTTGATTAGTCCTCCATATCAACAGAAAATCTATTTGTGATTGCCATTGACTGGCTGCATAGGTGACTATATGAAGTTCTTTCTTTAAAACAGAGTATTGCATAAAACCAGATCATGTGGCTTCCAGTATTGGTTTTTTTACTTTATTGCAATACTGGAAAATCCTTATTACTCTCGCCAAACCCAAATCCATCAAGCGCAATCCTATATCTAAGTCCATATGTCCTTAGATGCCCATTTAAATCCCCTCCCACTACCAATCAACACTTCGACTTAATCCTCCCAGTTCTTTTGCTTCTCTTCCCCTCCACACCCAATTTGACGAGCACAGAAACTTATCACAATAAATATTTCATCCTCATAGCCTACACCAATTTTACTACTATCACCCTACTACTTTTCCTTTTTACCTCAACCACCACCTTCGCCAGCCTTTCATATAACAATACTCCTACCCCATTCCTATCAATACTCTCTCCTACATACAACAGCTTATACGTCACCCATATGCCCCTTTCCATCTGGTCTCCTGTACACAGCATATGTCAACCATTCTCCTCTTCAACACGGCCGCAACTTCTCTACCATTTCTCTACCATTGATCCTACATTTAGAGTTACAAACCTTATGTTTTGCCTGAAGAGGGATTTCATTTGATGTCGATCTGAGTGACACTTCTGGTCAAACCCCTAACTTTGTGGTCCGGAGCCTCGTTCGCCGTGTACTGAGAATTTATAAGCTATTCCATTGGTTTAAATTTTGTAGCAATTGAAACTTAAATTTTTTGCAGCCTAGACGTTCACCAACCGAATGACCTTTCTGCCGATGGTTTGGATCTGGTTTTATGTCGACTTTTACGACACGTGCAGTAAGCCTACTTCAAGCAATCCTAACACATCACTGGGAAGTTATGTTTTAGCGCTTCAATAAAGTTTCACTTGTTCATATTATTGATGCTATAGTTGTTCATGTTATATAATTGTTATGTTATAAAATCACTTTTCAAATGATTTTTATTATTTATCACAACATCGAACAACATGAATCCAAACCAAGCGAATGAATTTTTTTTACATGTCATATGTTATATTGCCTGAATGTACGTCGCGCATATCTATGCATATATCTATTGCATATATATTGCATGATTTTTGTTGCAGCCATTTATGTGTAAAAATTTAGAAATATTATATTATTGGTTTAAACAATTTTGTTTTATCTACTTTTTACAATATTTTTTTGTAGTTTTCACATACTGCATTGTATACTGCATAATACACCTAAGTATTTGATTAAAATTCATTATTAAATAAAAAAATTATTGAATAAAAAATTATTGGGAAGATATACCAGTGTACTAGATATATTTAAACCAGTGTCGTTATCGTTACCAGTATATACTAGATATATACAAGATATATTTACAGTATACCACTGTCGTTGTAAACAACGACACTGGTATAAGTATATCTAGTACGCCTATATATGTAACTAGTAATATATGTAACTAGTGCTGGATAGTCCTAATCACAGTTTAAATGTACATGTAGCTATTCGGATTATTACACATCAGGCTGTTAAAATGTCCCTTAATTAAACTTTCATGAAATGCAATTTTTCTTGATTATAGTAGTTGAACGCTGATTTGGACATAATCATCCTTCATGAGTAATCAAGTAATAGTCAAGGTTTTAAGCATTATTTTTGATGACAAATTAACTTTTTCTGAACACATTAAGAACTTACTGGTAATATAAATAGCATTGGTAGTATGCTTTATAAAAGCAGAAAGTGTATTAAATTAAAATATCGTAACTATATTTTTAAAATATCGAACCTATATTTTTCACTGATTTAAAGCAAAATTTCATAGTTTAGTTGTTTTTGGGAAAACCTTTATGAAAACTTTCCAACCATCCACAGCACACAGGATCAGGATCAGGTAGATCTAAATAACTTCACAATAACTACTATACCCTTTCAATACATCAATTATATTTTTATGCAAGTATATGGGAACATAATTGACAAATATTTCTATTTCAGAGGTCCAATATCCCAGTTAATTAGAGACATGATCACTTTAAATCTTGTTACTAAAGTGTATAACACTAAGCTATCGTTGACAAACTATTTTTCTTCTCCTACGTCTCATGCTAGTTCCTGCAATAATATTTTTGAGAGCTGTGCCTTATGGAGTAACATTCCTTTTGAGATTCGAAATACTAGTAATTTTGAAACTTTTAAACTTTCCTACACAATCTATCTTTCAAACTCGTTGTAATGCCATTTTATTGTATGGTTTGTGTTTTATTCATAATTGACCTTGTTTCACTATGTACTTATTATGGTTATTTAACACTATTTCTCGATGTTTGTATTTAGGCCTAGTTTTAGCGAAACTTGATAAAAAAATTCATTATTAAAACAACTACCATTTCACTTCAGCAAATTTAAAAATTTCACTATTAGGCGCTATTTAAACTTTCTTACTGATGCTACCTTGTTAATCTTATGGCAAAGACATTGAAATTGCATTTGGTTTGTGTATTGTACATTTCTTCGTATTGTAAAAAGCTGGTTAACGTCAGTTTTCTCACTCGAAAGCGATATCAGTGACGGGCGAGCCCAGAATTTGAACCCCACCCATACTGATCCGCGGTCGAGTAACTTACCGACTTCGCCAATTGCTCCAGCCACTTTCTTATTCACACTATAAGTTATAGGTTTGATTCACTATTTGATGTTCAATATTTAGATACGAATGAACCTTAATAGTTTTTCAACTATTTAACAAAATAGTTATGATTGCATTTCTCTAAATTATTTATATATATTCTCTAAATATATTTAAAATATTCTCTATATATTTCTCTAAATTATTTAATATTTAATACTTAAATCCTAATCTTACGGTGGTCAGCTAGACGGGGCAAAGCTATGCCCTATCTGGTGGCCCTAGGTCTTTTACTGACACGGTCCCTGATATGAATGTTTATGTTTACATGAACATATTACATATGTAGGTTGCTTAGATTTATGTATTAAAGTTTTGATTACATTATATGTTTTTTATATCAATTTCTCTTCATATGGAGAGAGAACTATCTCCATATGGAGAGAAGTTGAAGCGATGTCTATTTCTCTATTGAAATAGACATCTCTTTCTCTTCATTCAGATCTGCTAAATCAGACGGATACCGTTTTCTCTTGACAATTATTCAGCAATAATTCTAGCTAACTCAATAGTTCACGCTAAACATGGTTTAGCGTGAACTATTCCTTTTCTCTCATGCGTCTCCAACGTGTCCAGAATTCTCTTACACGTATTGTCTGTCGGTCCTCAAGGCTTCAGGCCACCTCTAATTCCATATTTCTAATTCATATAATTCGTATGACAACAACCACTGTGGAAAGGCTAATGTATCTCCACTGAACACTGACAACTTTAACTTTGGTAGTTGTGCACGAGTAAGCACTTCTACAGCTTTCATTTCAGACCTACTAGACACACTTTTATAGGAATTGTCTAGATTAACACGTAGTTCTGGTTCCGAAGGACAGGATACATTTATTTCCCTCTGAACTGCTCGAAATTGTACTTTTGAATAGGAGGTCTATATTCTCTGGAATCATGAAGTAATTCTTCCTTATCCATTTGTCCTTTACTCGCACTTGTTGAGGATTTAGACTGCTCTTGTATTGTAGTAACGGATAACACATTATCTATGCCAGGTGTTAGGCCTTGACTTTCCAGTTGTTCAATTCTTTCCAGGACCCGTAGCTCAGACTAACTCAGACTAACTAGATTAACTCAGCCTTTTCCATATTCAGCTTCAACTATTGTTATTTCGCCGCATATGTATGACGAGCCTCGATTGAAGCCAATTTTAGTAAACGTTTATTTTTCTCCGACATATTTGAGGAGACGCTGGCTTCTGATGCTACAGATGCGACCTCGTCACCATCGTTTACTTCATCCACCGGTTCCCGATCTATGATTGCAGAAGCAGCGGAGTTCTCCATTGTTTCACTTTCGTAGAGAATGTCGACAAACGAGATCAATCTCCCTGATGAGCGAAATGATTTATCTCACAAACACTTCCTTTTAAGAAATCCAGGAATGAAAATTCGAAACGTACGAAGATCCACTAAGGAATTCTACAGAGTAGTAAGGAATTTACTACGTAATAAGGAATTTTACTGTTGCAACTGCGGAACAGAGTGCGAATTTTATTGAACAAAAGGCTCAAATAGCTAATGATCCAGTGTCCAGTGTAGATGCTATACGTTCTTCTTCACACTCGACAACAAAGGCTACAACATCTAATATAAAGAAGAATACAGCAGCTGCAACTTCCACAAAACAAGCAGCGTCATCGTCAGGTTCGTCAGTTTCAGTTCGTAATTTCAACAGATGTCTACAATGTGATGGGTCACATGATTTAGAAAGCTGTGACGCTTTCATGAACCTCTCACTCGATGATCGCAAAAGGTTTTTGTCTTCAAAGAAACTATGTTTCGGCTGTTTGCGTTATATTTCTAAGACACATAAAGCTGAAACCTGCAAGAAGAAACGTAAGTGTTCCATATGTTCTCGTTTCCATCCGACCTGCCTACATAGGGATGAACCAGCTGCAAAATCGAGAATCAACAATAATAGAAGCAATCATGAAGCAACTCAGCTGAAGGTTACTTCATGTAGTACTAAAACTAAAGGAGAAGAGCTGGAAAATTCAGTAATCCTGAACGTCATATTAGTAAGGTACAAGAATAAACAACTGCTTACTTACGCGGCTCTAGACAGTTTATCTTCGGCATCATTTGTATGTAAATCAACATGGATGGAATTAGGTTCTCCTGGATCAGAAACAGATATCACTGTCAATACAATTAACGGTCAGAAAAATTATAAAACCTTCACAGTTAAAGGTTTAGAGGTAGCTTCATATAATTCTGGTGATAAACTAATGTTGCCTAGTGTGTTTGTACATGATAAGCGTCCTATAGGAAAGACCGATATTGTATCACATGGAATATTAAGGAGATTTAGCCATCTAGAAAGGCTCATAGCGGAAATTCCTGAGGTGAGAGAAGACATTCCCATAAGACTTCTTCTAGGCGTAGAAGCCATAAATGTTTTACAACCAATTGAGTGCATACCATCTATTAGTGGTTCTCCTATGGCTGTAAAGACAGTCTTAGGATGGACAGTCTTCGGACTGGTGGGAGATGTACTAAGCAAGAGATCTACTAATCACGTTACATGCAACTTTGTCAGTCTACAAGAGAAAATGCTCGACAGTAAAGATGATAGAACGACTGAGATGCTGCAACGCATGTTTGAGATTGATTTTATTGAATCATCGAATAGAGTGTAAGAAATTTCAGGAGGCTTCGATGATAAGCGGATCTCACACAACGACATATCTTTTCTTCAGCTGATGTCTTCTCAGACAAAACTTGAAAAGGGACATTATGAGTTACCACTGCCCCTTAAAGGTGATATCAAAGGTCTGCCCAACAACAGATTTGCTGCTCTGAAACGTCTTCAGTCACTAAAGCATAAGCTGCTCAAAGATGAAAAATATAGAACTGATTATGTAAAGTTTATGAGCGACATGCTTGAAAAGGGACATGCAAAGAAGTCGACTACAAACCTTCATGGTACATACCTCATCACGGTGTCTATCATCCCTTCAAGCCATATAAAATTAGAGTTGTATTCGATAGCAGTGCTGAGCATCGGGGAACATCACAGAACTAATCTAATGAGTGGACCAGATTTAACCAACTTATTGATTGGTGTCTTATTAAGATTCAGAGAAGAAAACGTAGCCATTGTAGCAGTCATAGAATCTATGTTTACCAAGTGAGACTACCAGAAGCGCAGCAAGATTTTGTGAGATTTCTGTGGTGGGACAATGGTAATGTAGACACAGAAGCCCACGATTATCAGATGTGCGTACATCTCTTTGGAGCGTCATCGTCCCCAAGCTGTGCAAATTATGCTCTGCGTAAGACAGCTGAAGATAACGTGAATCATTACGGTCAAGCAGCTGCTGAAACTCTGTTAAGAAACATGTATGTTGACGACATGCTGAAATCTGTAAAAGATACCGATGCAGCTTTACAACTGATACCTGCTGTAACTAACATGTGTCAAGCTGGAGGTTTCAAACTAACAAAGTTCTTGTCGAACGAGGGTAGCATTCTCAAGTCACTGCCTGAAAGTGTTAAAGATAAGTCTACCACAGAGATTGATTTATTAGAATCATCATCTATTGAAAGAGCTCTAGGCGTGGTGTGGTGTATTGATTCTGATCATTTGAGCTTTCGTATCACATTAAAAGATAAACCTCTGACACGACGTGGCATCTTGTCCACAATCAGTTCTATATACGATCCACTTGGACTTGCTTCACCATTTCTTCTCAAAGGAAAACTGATTTTGCAATCTCTTTGTAAAAACCATCTGAAATGGGATGAAGAAGTTGCTGGAGAGACTGCTAAGGAATGGCTGAATTGGAGATCAACATTACCAGCACTTGAAAGACAAGTCCCACGATGTTATAAACCAGCGGACTTTGGAGAAGTTATGTCCGCCAGTCTACATCATTATTCAGATGCTAGCCAATATGCGTATTGTGAGTGCAGTTACTTGAAGTTAGTGAATTCTGATGGAAGAATTCACTGTTCACTGGTAGTGGGTAAGTCTCGGGTGGCTCCTAACAAAGCTGTCACTATTCCAAGGCTCGAGTTATTGGCAGCAACAGTGAATGAACCGGTCAAAATGAATCAAATGCTGCAGAGAGAGCTGGGACATAAAACACTCCCAAGCTACTTCTATACTGACAGTTCAGCTGTACTAGGTTATATTAATAATGAGTCTAAACGTTTTCAGATATTTGTGTCAAATCGAGTCCAGCTGATCAGAGAGCATTCAGATGTTAAGTCGTGGAGCTACATCAATACAAAGACAAATCCACAGACTATCCTTCAAGAGGAGTGAGCTGCGACAAGGCCAGTGATTATCAGAGATGGTTTAAAGGCCCAGAAGCTTTGTGGAAGGATGATGACCTGTCAGCTGACCAGTATAGCACACAGTTACCAGTACAGTTTCATGTAGATTCTTCAGATCCAGAGGTTGTTAGAAAGCATTTAGTAAAATGCTCTGCCATCAATATTGAAGAACTCCGATCAGATGTCATTCTCAGATGGACAGATCACTTCTCATCCTGGTATAAAATGAAGTAGAGATGGACTTGGATTCTGCTGTGCATGCAGCAACTGAAGAACATGGTAAACAAGAAGCCTCTTCGCGATATGAATCTTAAGCCATCGGTACAAGAAATGTTACAAGCCGAGAATGTTTTGCTGAGCTATATACAAAGGAGATTCTTCCGCAGTGAGCTAGAGGCACTAAAGGCCAGCAAATCGATTAAAGAATCAAGCAGTTTGTGTAAACTGTCCCCAGTAATTAACTCTGACGGTTTGATATGTGTAGGAGGAAGACTTAGAAATGGCCTTTTGAGTGATTGTGCTAAGCATCCTATTATACTGCCAAAGTAATGTTATGTATCTAAAGTAATACTTCAACATTATCATATTATGACAGCTCATTCAGGCACCGAGTATATGATATCTTCTTCCAGAGAGAGATATTGGATTGTGGGAGCTAAACAGATAGCCAAGTCTGTTAGAAGTCAGTGCTTCACTTGTAGAAAGCTATATAGCAAACCGCTGGATCGATTTATGGCTGATCTACCGCCCGATAGGCTTCAATCCAACATAGCTCCATTCACCAATGTAGGAATTGATTGCTTCGGTCCCTTCCTGACTAAGGTAGGTAGAAGTCAGGTGAAGCGTTATGGATGTCTATTCACGTGCTAAGTATGTGATAAGCATCACGTTGGGCTGTTACTCCATTCTACGTGTTAGATGTGATGATAACACTGATTTTTTTATGTTTTTAACAAGTGTTTCACTAATTAAAGTTTATTTGTTACTACTGATAAGATCTAGTGTAAGCTAAAGCCAAACTGGTAATCTACTTCAGATGAAAGAAACTGGTAACGGAGGATAATTACTTTTAATTATAATGACTTGAGACTAATTGCTTTCATAATGTTGATGTTTACATGTTACATTGCGTTGTAATGAGAAGCTTCGTTTTAAACTCTCTTTACGTATTCTAGAAACTACGCAGATTGTTATGAAAAATCTTTGACTTAAGTTTTACTATTATTTTAGCAAAGAAAGGATTAAGATGTGCTAGAAATTAAGATTTGATTTAAATACACTTGGGAGTATCTCTTTCGAAAGATAATTAATTTGTATGATGCTTAGACTATGGAATTGTATGCATTTTAATATGAGAAATATTGCCTTCAGCTTGAAACGCTTACATTCGAGCACAAGTAACATTAATTAGTGATGATAATTTTGTACATGTAGATTCTGTGAGTAATTTTGTATTAAATATCTGCATTATAGAATAGTTTCTGTAGTAGCTGACTGGGTTACAGCTTCGGGGTGGTGTGTTACAACAGTTTAGTCTGTTGTAAGAATAGTGTATTATATTATAATTATACAATAGATTTATATAATCTTTGACTGTTTTTTTGATCATCGGAGAGGCGCCGCTTAAGATGTTTTTTCTTTATC
>CAJHZI010000722.1:207500-280000 GCA_905160935.1 Enchytraeus crypticus | reverse complement strand
CCAGGTCGTCATGGCCTGAATCGGGGGTAAGTCCCGCGTTCGATACCGAAGAGGCTTGGGACACTGGCCTTCTATCTGTGTTTTGGTCGGCCATCTCCCATAATTTGTTGTAAAGTGTAAAGACGTAGAATTTATTTGATTAGTTGATTAGTAATGATTGGAAATTGAATATGGTGATTGGAATTTGTCAAACGAAAAATACAAGTCTAACCTAACCCTACTGTTAAAGAGTGTGGAGCGTGGTCTGAGACCACACTTGTAAAAGCTAATAATAAGTAAGTGATAGTAGTCTTCCCTACTTGTTTCTTATCTAAACCTACGAGGAGCGGTCATAAAGTTCGAGGACTAGTCAAAATTCGAAAAGGGATCTTCAAACGTTAGACTGACATATTGTTAAAGCTTATTTTCTTGGCTTTCTTCTGATATAATTACTTGCCCTATGGGTTCAACGCAACCGGATATAGAAACATTTCTGTGTTGATACTATTTTACACCCAGTCAGACAAATAAACAAACAAAATGGCGTCAAAGTTAGAAGTTCGTTATTCGATCAAATTTTGCTTTAAGCTTGGCAAAACTCAAACGGAAGCGCTTTAAATGTTGACTACAGCATATGGAGAAGGCTCTGCATCAAAATCAAATGTTAGCAAATGGTACAATCGTTTTAAAAGTGGTGAAGAATTGGTGCAGTCTCAGGAACGCTCAGGCAGGCCTTCAACTTCAGTTAACGACCGAAATATGGTCAAAATCAATGAACTGGTGCTTCAAAATCGCAGAATTACCATGCAAGAACTACAGAATGAAGTTGGTATAAGTCATGGATCAGTTGCAGTAATCTTAAATGAACTTGGATTTAACAAAGTATGCGCACGATGGGTGCCCAGGCTGCTGACTGAAGAACAGTGCCAGACTCGTGTTTCGATTTGCCTGCAGTGGAGATCCCGCTTGCAACGTGAAGGGGCTGAGAACTTTCTGAAACGTGTCGTGACATGCGATGAGACATGGATACACCACTACGATCCTGAATCTAAGCAGCAATCGTCAGTTTGGAAGCACCAATCAAGCCCAAGACCTCATAAAGCAAAAGTTGCGAGAAGTGCTGGCAAGGTGATGCACCTGATTTTCTTTGATTATCAGGGAATCATCTATGATCACAGATTGCCGAAAGGACAAACAGTAACTGGAAACTATTACTCGACAGTACTGAAAAGGAAACTCATGGTAAAATTGAACGAGAAGCGCCCTAAACTGATTGAAAATGGATGGATCTTGCACCACGATAATGCGCCAGCTCACCGGTCCCAGATTTGCCAGCAGACCATCGCTGAAATCGGCTGTGAACTGCTTGCTCACCCTGCCTACTCACCTGACCTTGCTCCCTGTGACCATTCTCTATTTCCTGACCTGAAAAATTACCTCCGTGGTCAACGGTTTCAGTCAGACGATGAGGTCAACGCAGCTGTTTCGGGTGCGCTGAAGGTGCTGTCCAAGAATGGCCTATGGCACTACTTCGAGGCTTGGAAGGATCGCTGGACGAAGTGTATCGATTCCCAAGGGATGTATTTTGAAGGCCAAACTTAAATTTTGTAAATAGCATTAACAGTTTTTGTGTAATAAATGTAGTCCTCGAACTTTATGACTGCCCCTCGTATTTTGTATTTCACGAGGTTTAGTTCACCTCTATTGCGAGACAAAACCCGCCTGCAACTCTTGGAGTCTTAATTCAACAAAAGCGAGACAAAACCCGCCTGCAGCTCTTGGAATCCTTGGTCATCCAATATCGGGACCAAAACCCGCCTATTGGGCAACTATGTACTTATCTCTTCCTACCCTAACACTTTATTTGCAGAAAGTACTGCTCGCTCTAAATTATACGCCCGCTATAACTACATATATATATATATATATATATATATATATATATATATATATATCACTCTATAAGGGGTGCTTTTTGATGTCTCACCTTGCCAAATTTCACAGCAAAATGCTGTCGTGTCTGTATAGTGCTCAGATTGGCGCTCACCTCTGATCAGCAACGGCCGGCAAGTCACCGTCCAGAAGTTGGCCGCTCGTCACAAAAATAAGACACCCCTACTAATAGCGCTGGGGCGTCCTATCCTCTGGGTTCCCCAGTACAACCCCCCTTCTGTAAAACTGCCTGTTTTAAAACACAGGTCTTTACACAATGGGACCCTTCCCGATTTACAACTTCTCGGCAAAATCAATGCGACTGTGTTTTAAAGTCGTAAGACACTTCTCTACACTCTTAGTCGTGTTTTAAAGCTTTATAACAACTACTCTACTTCTCCACAACGAATTGTGCTTTAAAGCTTTATAACCGCTACTCTACTTCTCCACACAACGAATTTTGCTTTAAAGTGGTCAGTAATAATATTCAATCACATCAACTGCGTCTGAATATTATTTCTTCGTGACAAGTGGCTCCAATCACAATCAACTGCGTCCGGCCACGGTTACCACGAAGTAACCCGGGCGACTTTGTATGGAGAAACACGGCTTTTTATACTAAATGTTAACATGGGATAACTACGAGGCCAATCATGGTTACATGATTAAACTGATTAAACATGGTTACATGACTATCTTATAAACCCTCGATTTATATCACCCCAGTCTATTGGTTGAAGGTGTGGCTTAACTTACGTTATATTTAAACTGTGTTACCATCCTGGTTATTTTCTTATCCCACCACCTAATTTGTGCTCTTTTCTAATTAAACATATTGTATGATCTAGCGGAAAATATACCGTAACGATAACGTCGTTCTTTCGCTTCAATTGTAGCGACCAATCATCTCTAATTTCCTAACAAATCTGAAAAACTGATCGAAATATACACAAATCTTGAAATGATAGAGTTGGTAGACGTGGAGGTGGTGTAGCCATTCTTTGTAGATTAAAAAATGACCTTTCTTACAAACGCATGGACCTACCCTCGCGTTCTAATACTCTTGAACTCTTAGTTATCAATGTTTTCGCAATTCAAAAAGAGGGCTTTAGACCGGTCGTAGCATATTATCCTCCAGACAAGATTCAAGATATTGATACGTGTCACCTAACCATAGAAGCTCTAAAATACATTACTAACACAAACCTACCCATTTACATTGTGGGTGATTTCAATCTTCCCTTAGTGGACTTAACAAATAAGGCCTCCCCTAATCAAAAAATTTACATTGAATTCCTTAGTTACTTTACAATTACCAGTTTTGAACAGCTAGTTAATATTCCTACGCGAGACCATAACATTCTGGATCTAATCTTAGCGGATAATCCATCTCAGATTACAAATATCTCATATACTGCACCTATAGGTTGCAGCGACCATTTGACTCTTTGATATAGTCCTCGAATTATCTCCTGAAGCAATACTTCCAAAATCCCCACCTCATAAAAGTGGCGAAAATTTTAACTTTTCAAATTATGACTACCGAAGAGCAAACTGGGCCGATCTGAAGACTTCTGTATCTTCATTTGACTGGAGATCCATTTTCTACGAATGCTCCTCCATCGATGAATGTTGGTTTTCTTTTTGCAACACTTTATATAGGTTTTTCCAATTGTTTATGGCTTTTAAAAACAATTTAACAAACAAAGATACTTTGGACGACCACTTTCAAAAGCTCGTCGTACTAAAAATGCATTTGGATGGTTTATTCCATCAAAACATATAAAAAGACTTGTGAGTAAAAAATTAAAGGCATAGCGATCTTTCAAATCTCTGCGCACAAATAAAAATAAAAATAACTTCAAAAGTTACTCAAGGGAACTAAAAAAGGCAATATTTATGAATGACGTGAATATTGGGAACAAATTAATTCAAAGTAAATGCCTTAAGAATTTCTATCTGTACGTCAAAATAAAACCTCTGTAAAGGAAAACATTCCAGCTCTATCAGAACCAAATTCTAATGGCCTATTAGCATAAAGCGAAAAAGATAGCGAAAAAGACTCCATTTTGAATAACCACTTCTGTTTGGTTTTTACACAAGATAATAAAACTATCGAAATCTATAAAACTATCGAAATCAAAACCCCATTTTTGAAGTTTCCCGAAATACTGGAAATTATGTTTTCCTAAATGACAGACATTTCTCAGAGATGACTGTATTTGAAAGCATAAAAAAATCAAAACCAAGTAGCTCTCCGGGTTTCGACTGTCTCCCATCAACGCCGCTCAAAAACTCATAGCAGTTTTATCTAGACCTCTTTCGTATTTATTTAAGCAGTCAATGGATTTTGGTGAAATTCCCTCCGCATAGAAAAATTCTATTATTGTCCCCATTTTTAAAAAGGGCCATAAATCTGATCCAAAAAACTATCGCCCCATATCATTAACCTCCATTGTTTGTAAAATTATGGAAAGAATTATCAAAAATCAGATTCTCTCATATTTATTATCAAACCACTTAATGTATCCAAGGCAATTCGGTTTCTTACTTAGAAAATCCACATACAGCCAATTACTTAAATATTTTCACAATATGTCAGAATTTATAGGAAAAACGACTCAGGTGGACTCAATTTATCTTGACTTTTCTAAAGCATTCACACAGTATAGTTCATTCAAAATTGCTTTTTAAACTGCAAAATTATGGTATCGGAGGAAATCTTCTTAGTTGGCTTAAATCTTTCTTAGTTATCAGATTCCAAAAAGTAAAATTAAACAAGCACTACTCCAACTGGGCACCTGTAAGCAGTGGTGAACCTCAAGGTAGCGTTCTTGGACCTATACTATTCCTAATTTATATAAATGACATGTGTGATAGTTGTCCCGATATTAATACCCTTCATCTCTTTGCAGATGATGCAAAACTCTTTTCATGTATAAAATCACCTGCTGACTGTGAATCCCTTCAACAAAATATAAATAATATCCTTCATTGGGCAATTGTACCAAAGAGTGGCAATTGGAGCTTGCTTGGAACAAAAGCCAAGTTATATCTTTCAGTAATAGTAGAGGTCCTTTAATAGAGTATAACTACATACTAGGGTCAGTCTCTTTGTTAAGAGTAAATGAGGTAACGGAATCCTATTTTCACAGGATCTTTCCTTTCATCACATATCCAGACTCTGTAAGGCACGTAGAAAGGCGGCAATTCCTTCAAGTCAAAAGATAAAACCTTGCTGTTTAAAGCTTTCACCGTATTTGTCCGCCCAATATTGAAGTACTGTTCAAATCTGTGGTCACCCTATCGAAAGCAAGATATTGACCTAATCGAATCAGTGCAAAAAAGATTTACCAAACGACTTTTTGGACTAAAAGATCATCCTTACCCCAAAGTTTAAAATTACTTGATGCCGAACCACTTGAACTTCGTCGAATTAAATTAGACCTAATCTCCTACTATAAAATAATGAACCATTTCATAGATTTACCTATTCAGGATTTCTTTTCCTTTAAAAGTGGAATCACAAGAAACAATGGGGCCACTCTTTATGCTTCAGATGTAACGCTGAGCGCTACCACTTTAAAAATAGATGTATAAGCATATGGAATCAACTAGGCCTACCGTCTAGCACAGTAAATGCTCCCTCTGTAGATTCGTTTAAGAAAAGGCTTAACGAAACTGATCTTAGCAAATTTATGAGAAACTGCTACGCGATTTGACATTATATTTTAACCTATTATTGTTCTCGTTCAATTTTTAGCTAATTGCGTTATTCTGTTGTTTTTGTATTATTCTAAATCATCTAAGTAAATTCAAGTGATATTTGATAGTGATATTCATGATTGTATAACTTCACATTAATTTTTAAACTTTATTTGTCTCTCAACTGTTTTATGGGACTCAATGGTATAAGCGTAAATTGCTTAATTTATTTGATATACATGTATGTTTTTAAATGCGTATATAATTTGGTTCCTACGATTTATCCTCTCGGAATATGTAAGTGCCCCACCAAGGCCTTTATTTCCGTTCATACGCTTTTTCTTCTATTGTAGAACATTTGTCATTTTGCTATTGTGGAATGCGTGTGATAAATGAATATATATATATATATATATATATATATATATATATATATATATATATATATATATATATATATATACACACACACATGTATTTATATAACATTTTTAACTAATCGCTCTCATCGGACAATTTTTGAAGGTCATACTTCTTCTTATACAACAATTAATTCTAGAGTAGTACAAGGCACTGCCATTGGACCGCCTGCTTTCGTTGTTACTGCATCTCATCTCAAGACTTTGAGTTAAGCAAACGCGCTACTTAAATATGCTGATGATACTGTGCCTGCATCCAATATTCTAATATCTAATACCTAACAGATCTAATATCTAATTAAATATCTAATATCTAACATATCTGCATCTAATATCTAACAGAAGATGGACTAGCCCATATTGAAGATTGGGCCAAAATTAACAATCTAAAATTAAAAAGAAGAAAATCCAAAGATTATTTCACTATCCAAATAATAAGAGGCAGGCTTTGCAGGTCCTCTCTTGAAGGCATAGAACGTGTGTCAGATATGAAGTGTTTGGGTGTTACTATCTCCTCAAATTTGTCTTTCTCTAGTCACTTAAGTAATCTTTTATCCTCAAGTTTCGGCAAAATTTTTGCTTTGTATTGTCTATGCGCAAAAGGGCTGTCCAATGAACTCATTCAGAAAGTATTTCAAGATCTACATTAAATAGGCTTCTCTATGCAGCCCTATTTTGGTGGGGTTTTACCACTGTGGAACATATAAAGGGACTGAAGCTCTTTTAAGACGAGCCAAAAAGGCAAATTTCTGCAACTTTGAATCCAGTTTTGAAGTTCTGTATGTTTCAGCTGATCATAAGCTTTTTAGAAATGTACGCAGCGATAGCGCCCATCTACTTAACTCACTTTTGCCTCCACTTACCTATCACCCATACAGTGTATCTAACTAGAAGAAACGTTGCCAGTAGAAATTTCACACTTTCTTCTAAACGCAAAAATTTTAGTGACAAGAACTTTATTACCCGTACTAAATTTGATGATGCTAGAAATTATTAACTTTTAACTTACATTGCCAATGCTCTCATGAACTACTTGCTTTTTTAACTGCTGAAATTGTTTTCTGCTACTGTTTAATAATGCTTAGATATATGTGACTTTATTGCTCTTAAAGTAGGATAAATTTGCCTTAAACAGTTTTTTATCTTATAATTTCGTACATATTTTTGATCTTATGTTGAATTTCTGCCTGTATCTGTTACATTGCTAAGTTATCAGGCATATTGTTACAGTCTGCTGTTTGTCAGATTTATAATGAAAATAAAAAGGAATAGATTATTATTACTTTCGACACCATAGATCACCAATTCCTCCTACAACGTCATTCTTAGTTTGGTATCCACGGCAATGCTCTTGCCGGGTACCTCATACCTCACTGATCGAACTCTTAGTGTTAAATTGCAAAGGTATGCCTCTCCACCTTCCATCCTTAAGTACGGTGAGCCGCAGGACTCCGCTCTTGGTCCTATCCTCTATAACCTCTACACCACTCCACCAAGCTCCTTGATCTCCGCTCATTCATTGTACCACCAACGTTTCGTAGACGAAACTCAGCTGTATACGTGCTTTGCTCTCTATTCCTATCCCGATGCGAAGGCTTGCCTACATCATTCCTTTCAGTCAGTATCATCCTGGATTTCCGATAATATTTTAGCACTCAATCCATCTAAGACTGAGTTTTTAATGTTTGGGACGTCTCAACAACTTTCAAAACTGAATGACGTTTCCTTAGCTCTCTCGTCTGATGTTGCAGTTACACAAGTTTCTTCTATGAAGAATCTCAGTGTTGTTCTTGACCACCATCTTATATTCCCTATAAATCCATTTTACATAGATCTAATTCTCCTTCTCTTCCTTCTACTCCTGTTGAGTCACTACCTGAACACTTTTCCAGTTACTTTAGTGATAAGATAAGCAATCTTAGAACATCTATCTCTCCAGCTCCTAACTCTACTCCTCATACTCCAGTAGAGACTCATTCTAAGGATGAGCTTTCTAATTTCACTTCAGTTACAATTGAAGAGATTACTAAACTAGTTTTAGCCTCTCCAGCCAAACATTGTGACTTGGACCCTATCTCAACCTCTCTTGTAAAGAAGCGTATTCACATACTTGCTCCTGTATTAACATTGATTGTTAATCTCTCTCTCTTTACTGGCATATTTCCTTGCGCTTTTAAGCTTGCAGTTATAACTCCATTGCTTAAAAATCCCACACTGGATATGGAATCATTGTCGAATTACAGGCCTATATCTAATCTGTCATACATATCTAAACTCACTGAAAGAATTATTCTTCAGAGGATCTCTACTCATCTCTCTTACAATTATCTATTTAACAAGCATCAAGCTGCTTATACTAAGCATCGTTCAACTGAAACGGTGCTTCTATCTGTGTGCAATTCTATTGTTAATGCCATGTGCACACAACGCTTAACTGGGTTATGTATGACTGATCTATCTTTCTGCCGCTTTTGATACCATTGATTTCAATATTCTTCTGGAACGTCTTTCTTCTTGGTTCGTTATTCGTGGAATTGTTCTTGATTGGTTTTCCTCCTATCTGATGGATCGTTCTTGAATTGTGTAAGTGATCTCTTCGCCTTCCCACTTAAAGTATGGTGTAGCTCAAGGCTCCGTTCTTGGTCCTATCCTCTTCAACCTCTATACAACACCTTTAAGCTCTCTGATCTCTTCTCATTCTCTTGATCATGAACTATTTGCTGATGACACTCAAATGTACACTTGTTTCACCCCTAACTCGTATTCTGATGCTGAAACCCTCCTGCAGCAATCCTTTCAGTCTATATGCTCGTGGATGTCTGCTAATTTCTTGGCACTTAATCCATCTAAGACTGAATTCTTGTTAGTTGAGACACCTCATCAGCTTCTGAAGCTGAATGGAAAACTTCCGTTATCGTCTGGTTTCACGTTATCAATATTACCTGTTTCTTCAGTGAGTAATCTCGGTGTAATCTTTGATAAACACCTAACCTTCCGTGAACACATAACTATACTTTATAAGCATGTTTCTTCCTTATCCATGATCTTCGTAGAATACGTCCATATTTGTCACGTGAGACAGCTGCTACAATTAGTGCATCTCTTGTACAATCGAAGTTGGACTACTGCAATTCCCTGTTTTTAAATCTCCCTGAGTATGAGATTAATCGGTTGCAGTTTGTTCAAAATTCTCTTGCGCGAGCAATTTTTTGTAGTTCCAAGTGTTACGCTTATTTACTGTCTTTGCTCTGGCTAAAGATTAAAGAGCGTATCATTTACAAAACAGCTTCGTTAACCTAAAGTCCCTCACAATCACTGGACAAACTTGTATGTCTCACTTGATTAAAATGATGCAGCCTGCTGTTACTGGGTCTTCTGAATTAATTACTCTTGTGAGACCTAGCTTACCTTCACGCTCTAAACTATCTAATGGTTCCTTCCAGCATGCTGCATCGCAGGTCTAGAATTCTCTTCCATCCAATCTTCGGAAGTCTTGGTTTGAATCACATTGGCCTTTGCTTTCCTCTGAGCAGTTCATTAGGCAGTTGAAGACCTATCTTTTCATCTCTCTTTTCCATCCAGTGTCCATGAGTTGCGACCAGCGCTAAAATATTCCTTTTCTTTAATTCCCCTTACTTCGGACTGATTACCTGGATTTTGGAAATTGCACAGTTTTTGGACCTTCTTCATGCTCGCAGGCTTGATTTTTTCTCAGTAGTGCTCGATGTTGTCATTGATGACTGTAGCACTCTAATTGTTGTTATGTTATGTTTTGACTACTGCAAGTCTCAGTTTCTAAATCATAGCAGTTGCGAGATTGATAGATTCCAGTTCATTTAGAAATCTCTTTCACGTGCAGTCTTTCGTAGCTCCACATACTCTCCTGTTACCCCATTCCTCAAGTCATTGCACTGGCTCAAAGTTAGAAAACGCATTCTATACAAGACAGTTTCTCTAGCATCACTACACCTGGCAATGTTATCTCACACACTATAAGTGAAGCAGCCTACCTCCAGGCAGTCATCTACCAGGCCCCTCTAACGTAGTTACACTAGAGAAACCGAGCATTCCTTGATACTTCAGCGTGCCTAGTTACCTAGCAAGCTGTCTAGGCACTCCTTCCAGCATGCTGCCCCACAGATCTGGAATTCTCATCCCACCATACTGCGCACCCCCTCATCTACTCCTGATCAGCCTTTCTTAATTTCAAGATAAGTTTCATTGGCGATTAAAGCTCCTTTTTGTACTTTCCTATCCACCTAATGTCCATGAACTGAGACTAATACGTAAACCTCCATTCCGCTAGCACCCTTCCTCGGACTGATTACCCGGATTTTGGCTCGCATCGTTTATTTGGCTCGCACCAACCACCCACGTTCTGCTCATTGGTTTTGATTTTGTTACATAACGCTCAATGTTATCATGTACAACATCATACTCTAATCGTTGTTGTTGCTGTTGCCTGAGACGGGGCAGCACAGTGAAATATTCAGTCGCTTTTGTTCGGTTAATCTTCTTGCTCAGGTCGAAACAATTGTAGAGGTATAATGTTGGAAAATTAAGCTGAATGGTCGATTACGGGCTCTGAAGAATTGCCAGCCGGCTGGTTATACTAAAATAAGAATAAGGGAAGAAGCTCAAAGTTTCTTATATAAACTTCGTTAGTTAAGGTCAATTAATTAACGCATATAACCAGATCTGACAAACGCAGTTCATTAATACATTTCACACCAAAATTACAGTGAGTAGTACGGCTATACTACTATATGTATTGTACTTATTCCACATATATTGATATCTCAGACACAGTTGCATCATAGTCATGTAAAAATATTACTTCAGTCAATAATAATAACAGATAAATAGCAATCAAAAAAGGGAATATTTTTACCTCACTGACACAAGTAAAGTTTGCGGCACATCTAATGCCAGCATCTGGGCCCTGCGTTAAGAATTTCGCCTTAAACACTCGCCCAGATTTTAATTCAATTCCTACGTTAAAATATTAAAATAACAACATAAACATAAATAACTCAAGGGCGACATGGCACTAAAACACACTTAACATCGTTAGCAAAACACACACTGCTTTGATGCCAAGCTTCGTTTAGAAATTTAGAGTTTAAAAAAAAATAGATTTAATTTTGTATTTATTTGTTTATTCAATTCAAACCACTACACTTTAAAAAAATAACAACAATATACATTAAACTGAGACAGTGAGCAATGGTTTGTGGCTTACTGAGGAACTCTAAGGTTATCAAGCAGGACACCATTTTATTTATTTATATTTTTGTATCAATTTCAAATGTCTCACTGATCCTATATTTAAGAAGCTAAAACTACTAAAACTGTGTGCAATTTATTTGATATCATTCACATGTATAAGTACAAATTTAACGAACGACTTGAAAATTTGAAGCGTTTTTATCAATGTATCAATGTAGTCTGAAATTATGAATAGTGAATATCAATGATAGTGTCATAAAATCTTAGAACTGTTCACGACTTTCCTTTCCATCGTACTTTACGTGAAAAGGGTTCAAAAATAGGCCAACAGATTCAACGTTTTGGAGCCTTACACCTGTTAGTATATAATCTTTTAATTAACTCTCAGTTTTCAAATCTAGACTTGGAGATTATGTACAGTATTTGATAAGTAAGATCTACGGCAATAATATCGAATATTTTACTGCCTACCTTTGAATGTTTATGTGTGTATATATATATATATATATATATATATAGAGAGAGAGAGAGAGAGAGAGAGAGAGAGAGAGATACAAATTTATAAATTCGCTACATGTATATATATATATATATAGATATATATATTATATATATATATTATATATATATATATATATGTATATATATATATATATATATATATATATATATATATATATATATATATATATATACAGCCAGCGCATTAAAAAATAACCCCTTAGCAAAATTACGATATCTTAGTCAATTGTTTTTACTTCACCTTGAAATTTTAGGATTCTCTTGTGGAGGAATATTTTAAGAAGCTGATCAAATTTTGTAAAAATATTTTTAAAGGAACCGGAGTTATCCAAGTTTTGCAAAACAAATTGACTTTTTTCATTTAACACGCAACCTAAAACGTCAATTAGAATCAATTCATTTTTGAAAATGTGATGGCCCTGAAAAGAGCCGCTAGATGATGACGACTCTGATATTGTGCTACAATGTGTGCTCGAAATGAGCGCCATGGGCGTTGATGCCGGCGAGAAGTCTTTTTCTTACTGATAAAATAGCGCTGACAATTGACTGCTGTGTTAGGTCTTTTCAGATCTCTCGAAGAACAGCCTTTAATTCCGATGTGTTTCTGTGTTTCGATTTGAAAGCACGATACTTTTCAAACATGGTTCCCCAGACATAAAAGCAAGTGGATAAAAATGTGAAGATTTAGTAGGCCACTCATCCCTTTTATGAAGTTTGGGCTATACTGTACAATTTGAGAATGTCGATTGTTGTTTGTATGAATCGATGATTGTAAAAATTAGCTAAAGCCTAATATTATGAAGGGGAAGATATCCTCACCGATATCAATCTCTACCATTTGACTTCATCCGCGATATAAATAAAAATCTGATTTTTTGCATTTTATGAAGCTTTTCTATTCTCAACTTTATCTTGAGCCAGTAATGCCATTTCCAAGAATTATAAACATTTGCGCGGATTTCGCGCTCTTCTATTGGCTGGAGCCAACTGTGCGGGTTGCATGTCAACCGCCTGGCGACAAACTTTGTTTTAATTTACGCGAAAGATAACCACAAGAGTCTCAGCAGATATCTTCACGGTCACAAGTAGCTGAAGTCAGAGCAGATATCAAGCGACATTTCATATATAAAATTCAAAAAGGCCTTTCGGCGACGATATCGTTCGGAGTGAAAGATATCTTCGCCAAATAAGATCGGCTATAGGAGCCTAAGAAGCCTACAGTAGATTTCTCAATATTTATTGACTGATTTGAGCCTGGTCTTAGCCAGCAGTTTGACGTCATTAGTCCATTAGCTTGACGTCATTTGTGTGTTTACTTTGCCGCGGGGAAGCTAATTTGGATGTGACAAAATATCTAACTACAATTATAGTATCCCGGTCATTTGGCAAAATAAATTTATATCGTATTGCTTGAATAACTTCGGCCCTAATTAATATATTTTCATAAAATTTGGAAAGTGAATGGTAAAATTCTTCCTCAATAGGTAAATAAAATCTTAAGGCGTAATATTTAAAATTGATTGCACTATCGTAATATTTCTAGGGGGTTATTTTTTAATGCGCAGTCTGTATCTTATATATATATACAGTACATATATATATATATATATATATATATACATACAGGGTGAGTAAGAAAAAGTGATAACACCTGCAAAAAGTTTGAATATCTAAGGCTATTGTTAATATTTTCAGATCAAACTTTTACCAATTACTAAGGGACTAATTTTAGATGACGTGGCCAATTTTTATCCATTTTAATAGATACATGTAGATTGGACATTTATGAAAGTTTTAGCAGAGCAATCCCCCCTTTTTTGAATGAGCTGTAAATAAAAATTTTATTTAATTTTCTTTATTTGGACCTAAGAAGGGTCGTTTGGAGGTTCAGAAATAACTAGACTGCTATCTGCTAGCATTATTGCCTATTCGATATCCTTTCCTCCAGCTGCTACGCAGGACTGCAGTAGCTTTCGGAACGCTAGGACAACCCTGTTGATTCCAGCTTGGGGCAGTCTCTCTCAAATTGGTATTAGCACTTCCTGCAATTCTGTCTTGTTTTTAGGCTTCGACTGGTGATTCTGATAGCGATGCAGCATGGTTCCCCAGGCATGGTAATCCAGAGGATTTTGATCGGGAGAGTTTAGAGGCCATTCACTCTTCTTGATGACATGCCAATTTCTCTCGCTGATCCACTCCTGTGCGTGACGAGATGCATGAGCCGGAGCATCATCCTGCTGAAAGATGAAACCATTCGATAGAAGAGCATTGCAATCATCAAACGGCTTGGAAAATAAAGTATTGGCGCAATACTGAGCGTTTACCTTCTCGCCAATGAATTACAATTTGACCTTACCGTTGTAGCAAACGCCATTTTAGATAAAAAAGGGGGGTTGCTCTGCTGAAACTTGTATAACTGGCCAATCTATAGTTTCAAATGGATGAAAATTGGCCACCTCATCACAAATTAGTCCTTTAGTAAGTGTTAAAAGTTTGATTTGAAAATATTAACAATAGCCTGAGATATTCAAACTTTTTGCAGGTGTTATCACTTTTTTTTACTCACCCTGTTTATACATACATATATAAGATACAGACTGCGCATTTAAAAAAAATATGTATACATCAATAATTATACGTGTATATATATATACAGTATATATATATATATATAGATATATATATATATATATATATATTATATATATATATATAATATATATATATATATATATATATATATATATACAGGGTGAGTAAAAAAAATTATAACACCTGCAAAAAGTTTGAATATCTCAGGCTATTGTTAATATTTGCCAAACAATTTTTAAAAATTACTAAAGGACTAATTTCAGATGGGGTGGCCAATTTTCATCCATTTTGGTACATAGATGGGCCAGTTATGCAAGTTTCAGCAGAGCAATCCCCCCTTTTTACCTAAAAATGGCATACGCGGCAAAGGCAGATTGCACTTTATCGACGAGAAGGTAAAGCTGAACTCTCAGTATTACGTCAATACTTTGCTTCCGAAGCCTTTTGATGACTGCTATGCTCTTCTACCAAATGGTTTCATCTTTCAGCAGAAAGGTACACCGGCTCATCCATCTCGTCATGCACAGGAATGGATCAGTGAGAGAAACCCGGATTTCATTACGAAGAATGAATGGCCTTCAAACTCTCCCGATCTAAATCCTCTGGATTACCATGTCTGGGGAACAATGCTGCATCTCTATCAGAAACATCAGCCGAAGCCTAAAAACAAGACAGAACTGCAGGAAGTGCTGCAATCAATCTGTGAGAGAGTGGAAAGCCCAAGCTGGAATCAACATGGCTGTCCTAGCGTTCCGAAAGAGACTGCAGTCATGCGTAGCAGCGGGAGGAAAGCATATCATATAGTCAGCAATGCTAGCAGATACAACTTGTTCCTTCTGAACCACTACAACATATTCAAACATATATATATATATATATATATATATATATATATATATATATATATATATATAAACTATCCCGTGGTGGGTCCGGGTCGTTTGAAGAATTTGTCCAACCGGTGACTGCACGTGTCGTAGAAGGCGACTAACGCACTAAGATTCATACCAACGTCAGAAAGGGCATTTGGTTGGTGAGCGCCAGTAATTGCCACAAAACTTAAACGAATGGAAAAACTTCAAAAATATCAGTGCACGGCGCACGGGCCCCCGGACCACAAGGTTAGGGGATTCGCACTCGGTAGGGGTGGGGAAGACCTGAAGGGTCACCCAGATAGACATTATGCGAAATCCCTCGTCAGGCAAAATATCAGGTATGCAACACTAAATGTAGGATCATTGACGGGAAAGGGTAGATAAGTTGCGGCCATGTTGAAGAGGAGAAGGGTGGATGTGTGCAGTGTACAGGAGACAAGGTGGAAAGGGGCTAGTTCAAGGCTTACGGGTGACGGATATAAGCTGTGGTATGTAGGAGAAAGTAGCGGTAGGAATGGAGATGGAGTAATACTGAATGAGAGGATGTCGATGAGGGTGGTTGAGGTTAAAAGGAAAAGCAGTAGGTTGATATTAATGAAACTGGTGTTTGAGGGTGAGAGATTAAATGTGTTAAGTGTTTATGCTCCCCAAGTTGGGTGTGGAGGGGAAGAGAAACAAAGGTTTTGGGAGGAGTTTGAATTGTTGAGTGAGTGTGGTGTGGAGGAAAGATTGGTAGTGGGAAGAGATTTACATGGATATGTAGAGAAATATGGGCTAGGATACAGGGTGGCGCATGGTGGATTTGGGTTTGGTGAGAGTAACAAGGAGGGTATGGCAATATTGGAAGCTGCAGACCTAGTTATATGCAATACCCTGTTTGTAAGAAAGCGCAGCATTTAGTTACGTATACAGCAAGTCAAGGGCAATCGCAAATAGATTTTTTGTTGATACGGAGGGAGGACAAAGCTAAATGTAAGGATTGTAAAGTCATTAGAGGAGAATTGGAAGAAGAAACTAGTTGTTATGGACTTTGTGTGGGTGGGTAAGAAGATTAGAAAAAGAAAATCAGGTATGGAGAGGGTGAAATGGGGAAAAATAAAGGAAAAAGAAGCGGAATTGAAGATGAAGTTGTAGGCTGATGTTGAATGGACTTTAGAGGGATCAGCTAATGACATGTGGGTTAAAATATCCAATAAGTTAGAGAATGCTGTAGGGAAGTGCTAGGTGTAGTGAAGGGTGGTAGGAAAATGGTGGACAAGGAAATTTGGTGGTGGAATGAGGAGGTGCAGGAGGTATTACGGGAGAAGAAAAAAGCATTTAAGGAGTGGGGGGATTGTACGACAGAAGAATTAAGGGAGAACTATATGGAGTTGAAGAAGAAGGCAAAGAGAGTTGTGGTAGTGGCAAGGGCCAGAAAATATGGTGATTTTTATCATAGATTAGATAGCAAAGATGGCGAAAAGGCGATCATCAAGTAGCTAGGCAGAGGGAGAAGCAAATGCGGGATGTGGGCAGTGTGAAATGTATAAAGGGAAATAATGGGAAAGTATTAACAGAAGATGGAGAGATTGTTGAACGTTGGGGAGAGTATTTTTGTAATATGTTAAATGAGGGGGTCAGTGAAGGCCTTGAAGGAAGAGAAATCCTTAGCGAAGGATTTGAGGATTTGGAAGTACAGAATGTTACAGTTGAAGAGGTTGAGAGGGCATTAAAGAAAATGCATAAGGGTAAAGCTGTGGGGTTGGATGGAATTCCGGTGGAAGTGTGGAAGATTGTAGGTTTGGGAGCGGTGGAGTGGTTGAGGTGCTTGTTTGACAAGATGCTATGGGGGGGGGGGGCAGGATGCCAGAAGAGTGGAGGTTGAGTTGTTTAGTGCCGGTATTTAAGGGTAAAGGGGACATCCAAGAATGTAAGAATTATAGAGGTGTTAAGCAGTTGAGCCATACAATGAAGCTATGGGAGAGAGTAATGGAGAGTAGGTTGAGAGGTTCAACAAACATTAAGGGCAACCAGTTTGGGTTTATGCCTGGAAGGTCGACAACAGAGCCGATCTTTATGTTGCGGCAATTGATGGAGAAGAAAAGGAGTGAGAGGAAGAAGATACAGATGGTATTTGTGGGTCTCGAAAAGGCCTATGATAGGGTTCCGAGAGAACTGGTGTGTGAAGTTTTGAAGAATAGGAAAGTGAATAGGAGGTATGTTTTGTTAATCAAAGGGTGAAGACTAGTGTGAGAATGGAGAGTGGACAATCTGAGAGTTTTGATGTGAAGATCGGGGTACATCAAGGATCAGCCCTAAGTCCATATTTGTTTATACTGATTATGGATGAGTTGCTTAAGGGAGTTATTACGGAGGCCCCATGGTGCATGCTATTTGCAGATGATCTGGTGATAGTAGGAGACACTGTGGAGAAAGTAAGCGAGATGTTGGAAAACGCGAGAGAGGCACTGGAAATTAAAGGACTGAGGGTGAATAAGGAAAAAACGGAGCATGTAGAGAGTAGATGGAAGGGTGAGATGACAAACGGAGATAGAGTAATAAGTCAGGATGTGGAGCTAAAGAAGGTAACAGATTCTAATTATTTGGGATCGGTAATAGAGGATAATGGGGAGTTGGAAAAGGAAGTTACTAATAGGATTCAGGCTGGATGGGCAAAGTGGAGGGCTGCTGGTGGAGTGCGGTGTGATAGAAGAATCCCACTAAGACTGAAAGGCAAATTTTATAGTTCTGTGGTAAGGCCAGTAATGATGTATGGTTTGAAATGTTGGGCACTAAAAAGGGAACATTTGCAGAGTTTGCATGTGGCAGAAATGAGAATGTTGCGTCTAATGTGTGGAAGAACTAGGAAGGACAGAATGGAAAATGAATATATGAGGATGAATTTGAATGTTGAGGGGATCGGGGACAGGTTGGCTCAGTCGAGATTGAGATGGTATGGACATATTGTGAGAAAGGCAGATGAGGATGTACTAAAGAGAGTTTGGAGGGAAGAACAGAATGTTAAGCTAGAGAGAGGTAGACCACATTTGACTTGGAATGCGATAATTAAGAAGGACATGAAAAGTAGGGGATTGACAGATGACATGGTGTGGGACAGGGAGGACTGGAGAAACTCTATTCGTATCCCGACCCTGGTTAAACTGTGATTTAAGGGAAGATGATGATGATATATATATATATATATATATATATATATATATATACATATATATATATATATATAAACTAGAAGAACTTGGCTTCTCAGACCTAGAAGTATTTGGTTCAACACCATCAACAAAGATTTGAAAACTTTGAGCATTTCATGGCAAGATTCTGCGAGGAATGCTGAAGACAGAAAAGAATGGAGGAATGTTGACGACCTATGTTCTCTTCAGAACGCAAGGAACTGATGATGACGACATATCATCCCTGGATGAGGAAACGCACGTTAAACCTTTATTATTATTATTTATTATATATATATATATATATATATATATATATATAATACCATCTATGACCTCTTTTAATAGACTTTCCCCTGCTAGAATGTGTCTTATCCAACTCTTCTTGTTATTTCTTAATGCATCTATCAACTGTCTATATATATATGACTTTTTGTAAAAATAGCTTCCTATTACCAACTCTCTCCAGAACTTCTTCATTTGTAACCTTTTGAGTCCAGCTAATCCTCTTCCTTGTTCTTCATATATGTTCATATTCTCATTGTTCTTCATTGTTCTTCGTATCCACATCTCCAAAGTCTCTAGTTTCGTCATATCTTCCTTCCTTAAGGTCCATGTTTCACATCTATAAATAATGTGGTCCAAACCAAGGTTTTCAGTATCTTTATCTTTCTATCTTTCTTTGACTCTTTGATAAAAGTATTTTCCTATTACCGAAGGGCACTTTTGCTTGTGCATTCCTACTGCATATTTCAGCCTCATATTTCCCATCATCGGTTATAGTATGACCCAAATATTTGAAACTCCTTACCTGTTCCAATTTCGTACCATTTATTTTGATATTAACTTCACCTTTATAATGAGACACTTTCATCACTTTGGTCTTTTTGATATTAATCTTCATGTCATATTTCAATGCCGTATCATTCAGACTATCCATTATTTTCTGCAGTGTAGTCTCGCTGCCCGCTACCATCCCCTGGTCATCTGATACATCGTACAACTTGTAGCAATTTTTCTCCTAGTTTTATTACTTATTCCATGTATTCCATGGCTTCCTCCATCATGGCCTCAGCGTAAATGTTAAACAGCAGCGGCGAAATGCTAAAACCTTGTCTTACTCCACGATTCATGTCACCTTCTTCTGAGTATTCTTTTTGGATTTTTACTACTGCTCTTTGATTCTTGTACAAGTTTAAAATTAGTTTTCCATCTCTCCAGTCAATTCCTATTCTTTTCAAGATATTCATCATCGTTATACAATCAATCCTGTCAAAGCCTTCTCGAAGTCTACAAAGCATACAAAAACATAATTTCCTTATTCTAAGCTTCTTTCGGAAAGAATCCCCATTACCCATATTACTTCACTTGTGCAGCATCCTTTCCTAAATCCAAATTGTGTCTTGCTATCAAATCAGCTTTCGACTGAATGCGCTTATTAATTATCTTTAATATGATCTTATATATATATATACTAGATTTAACAAGATCTTATATATATATATATATATATATATATATATATATATATATATATATATATATATATATATATATACAGACTGCGTTAAAAAAACTGACCCCTACAGAAAATTTTCTATAAGACGATAAAGCTGGTAAAGCTAAGGTTAACGTCAGTTTCCTCACTCGAAAGTGATGTCAGTGACGGGCAAGCCCAGGATTTGAACCCGCATCAACTGATCCGCGGTCGAGTATCTTACCGACTGATCTTATATATATATATATATATATATATATATATATATATATATATATATATATATATATATATATATATATATATATATACAGACTGCGTTTAAAAAAAATGACCCCTGCAGAAAATTTGTATAACTTTTGTATCTTATGTCTCTTTTTCATGTAAATTTAAGCACTTATTAATGGTCCAATTCTACACATATTCTGAAAATTTCATGAAAATATATGCTCTAAACGTCGAGTTATACTTATTTGGCGCACCTACCTTTTAATACTAAATTTCTCAAATGAAAATATTTTTAATTATTTTATTTTGTTGGCCCTGAAAAGGGCCGTTTGGTTGGAACATAAATTAACGAAGTAACTGTCAGAAATGTCCACCTTGAATCTGAATTGAAGAAATGCCTTTGAAGAAATGAGCGTATTGCATCATTGATTGAAAATTGAGATCAAACACGTTCCAAATAATTTCTCCCTCCGCAATCTTCCGACAAATACTCTTAATACTCTTACAAGGACCATCATTTCAGCGGACAGGCTTGCTTTCTTCTTTTCACCCGGTAAAGTTGCTCATTGAGTGTTTGTATCCGCAACTTATCGTCGTATGTAACTTTTGCCATTTTTGCAGTTAAGTACACAGATTGAAATTCAACAGTGGATATGAATCCACGCATCGCGTGCTGTAATAAGTATTGCTTCGACAGCCACAGAGGGATAGAGCGGTGGGCTACTGCGAAGCCTTGTCTAGCCCACCTTCTAGCCCAGTAAAATTCTGAGCCTAGACTTACAGCGCTATCTGTAATTGCAGTAGCGGCCTCAAACCAAAAAAAATGAATCAATGAAGGGCTCTTACCAGGAGTATTCAGTGACAAACTGCTTAGAGAATCTACGATAGGTAGGGGCATGAACGGATCTGTAACTCAAATTGTGGTGCATATATTTCCATAAAATTTTTAGCATAGGTGCCGAATTGGACCATGAATTATTGCTTAAATTTACATAATAAAGACACATCAGATACAAAAGTTACAGAAAATTTTCCGTAGGGGGTCAGATTTTTTACGCAGTCTGTATATATGAAATATATATATGTATTTGTATATACAGTATATACATATATATATATATATATATATATATATATATATATATATATATATATATATATATTGGCTTCGCCACTGGCTCCAGCCAGTGGCGAAGTCGGTAAGATACTCGACCGCGGATCAGTTGATGCGGTTCAAATCCTGGGCTCACCCGTCACTGACATCGCTTTCGAGTGAGGAAACTGACGTTAACCTTAGCTTTACCAGCTTTAGCTTTTTATATATATTATATATGAAATATATATATGTATTTGTATATATATATATATTGTATATATATAATGTATTATATATTATATATATATATATATATATATATAGTATATATATATATATATATATATATATATATATATATATATATATATATATATAGGCCTATATATCCTCAGACATTCTCAGTAAATGACCTAGAAACCTAAACCTTCGCTCAGAAACTATTTCATCTAATTTTCTTTGTCCTTCGAGGACTGTTTCATTTTTGACGTGGTCCCAATAGTGGATATTTATAATTATTCTAAGGCATCTTTGTTAAAAACAGTTTAATTTGTGCTTTATTTTATTAGTGGTTTCCCAGGTTTCACATGCATAAACTAAAACTGGTTGAAATTGTTGAATATGTTTTTATCTTTAATTGCTCATCAATTTTATTACTCTTCCAAATATATTGCAGCTTCTGGAATACGCCATATGCTTTCCCACTTCTACACCCCACATCTCCTTCACGTGATCCATTTTGCAATATTGCACTGCCTAGATACGTGAACTGTTTTACTCTTTCAACCTCGCTTTGATGAACTCTTCTCGTGAATATGTCTGTCTCTGCATTTGTGAGAATTTTTGTCTTTTCACAGCTAATTACTAATCCAACTTTTGTAGCATTTTCTTCTAAAGCTGATGTCATTTCTTGCAGTTGATAACTGTTGTTTTCTAGTAAAGCTATATCGTCTGCAAAATCAAGGTCAGTAATTTCCTATGACCCAACTATATTCCCCATTCTCTTTCTTCAAAAGCCTTCCTCATTACAACGAGGAAGGCTTATTATTTATGTTGCACGACGAGTTTTCATATAATAATTTAAACAAATCTGTGAGTTTCCCAGGAATTCCATAGCTTTTTATTATTTTCCATAAAGTATCTCTATGGATGCTGTCAAACGCTTTCTTGAAATCAATTAGGCTAAATTTATCTAGACATCTAGCTGAAATTCAATGCTCTGTTGTATAATGTGCTGTAAACTAAAAATTTGTTCATTAAATGATCTGCTAGTCCTGAAGCCTGCTTGATGTTCCCTTAATTTTTTATCTATTTCAATTTTTATTCTCTCAAGTATTACAGAACAAAACATTTTACCAGGTAATGACAATTACAATTGTGACCCTTTTCCAACTCTTAGGTATGTTCATTGTTATCCAAATGGTGTTAAACAAAGTAGTCAATTCTCTTATTACGACAGTTGATCCATATTTTAATAATTCCCCTGTGATTTGATCTTCTCCTGGAGCTTTAATTTCCTTAGGGAAATTTCTACTTTTTGTATAGATATCTCCTCCTGATCAATATTCTCATCTTCATATTCAGCTGGCATTATAAAATCGAAGGTATTACGTGGAGTTTCCTGATTTAGTATCTCCGCAATGTGTTCAATTCATCTTTTGTTCTGTTCTTCTTCAGTACACAGAGTACGGTTTTGTTTATCCTTAAATTGGTGTATTGGTAATTAAATTGGTAAATTGGTGTTATGTTTTCCAATTAGGTCTCTGACTATTCTGTATAATGTTTTAGTGTAATTTTGATAAGCTGCAACTTGAGCTTCAGTGCATTTTTTTCGTACCATTCTTTTTTGTCCCTTTTGCAGCTTTTTTTAACTTCATTGTCAAGATTTTGATATCTTTCGTGCATGTTATTCTTTTCAATTCCTGTTGCTTCTTGGTCTCTAAGCCGTTTTGCTTCTCTGCGTTCATCTATCCTTTACCATGTGCTATCAGAAATCCACTTTTCCCGTTTGTTACAATTCTTCCTTCCGAGTCGTTCTTCTGCTACTTCTAATAAACAACTCTTAAGCATATCCCATTACTCTTCTACATCCTCTGCGTGCATTAAAGATTCAAATCTGTTTGCTAGAGCAATTTGATACCCTTCAGCCGTTTGTTTATCTTTAAGTTTCTGAATATTAATTGGTTTTGTAGATATTCTCCTTTTCTGCACCACTTTTAATTTCAGTTTAAATTTTTCAATTACCAGAAAATGATCTGAAAGCACAAAAGCGCCTCTGTAACACAAAAGCCCCTCTATAAACTCGAACATCTTGTAATTTATCATTGTATTCTTCTGAACAACCAAAAGGTCCTACTGATGAGAAACACTCACTTCTATCTCTACCAATTTGTGCATTAAAATCTCCAAGTACAATTTTTAGGTCATGAGATAGAATTTTATCCATTACTTCTTGTAAAAGTGAATGGAAAATGTTGTGGTAACATATGCTATTCGCTAACATGTATCATGTGCTAAAATGTATCATGTGCTAACATGTCTCAAGTGCTAGCATGTCTCGTGTATTAACATATCCCTGTGAACCTCTTAATTCATAAAAATTCAGAAGACCGGACAGATTGACAGAGTTACCAATGTCCATATAGGCCATTATACATGAATATATATATATATATATATATATATATATATATATATATATCGTATATATCGTGTATATATATATATATATATATATATATATATATATATATATATACTTTTTTTTATAACTGATACCCTAAATTATTTGTACAATAAAGTCGCAAGAAGTTGACCGATGTTCTTGATATTTACAGACCTTCGTAAATAGATATTTATATAGACTCGTAAATAGAAATAACCGTGAAATTAAGTCAATTATATTGTTGCAAGTAAAGCCTAAGTAAAAGTATTGTTTCCAAATACATAAGTAACAGTAAGTCAAATAATGTTGTATAAGCAAAACTAAAAGCAAAAAGTTGGAATATTTTTGCAAGTAAAATCTCACAGCCAAGCTCAATAGAGGGCTTACAAATTTTCCAGCTATATCTGCAACTTGAGCAAAATTCTGACAGTGAAAATACTCGAGTATTTTATGGCTTATTCTGTAGAAAATGGCTAACCTATTCCTTGTACAACTGGATAATGAATTCCTTTTCTCACAGTGTCATTATATCCTGCAACACAACACAGTTAATTATTAAAATCATATTGAATCAGTATATTTGCAATCAGCAATTTGTAAAATATTCCAGATTACTTTAAAATTGATACATCAATCAAAATGCAGAATTCAAAATTCAAGATGAGTTTCCAGAAGAAAGTGACTTGAGGAGAAGAGTAAGGAAAGTTTAACGCGCACCCTGACTGCATATACGGATATCACACCTATAAAATCATAACAATTCATCAAAAGCTGCAGCCCCGCGGTGGAGAGAAGAATGAGCTAGAGTTTGGAATCGAACCGAACCCTAAAATCTGGAATTTTGACCGAATCGAACCCGAACCCAGACTCTAGCCGAACCCGAACCGAATCCGAACCCTGCCTTCGTTCAAACCGAACCGAAAAGAAATATTGAAGTTCTTTCTCCTTCGCCAGCCTCAGGAGAAATTAACACTTTTCTTTTCAGCTATTTTCACAGTCTGAATTAAGATCCTATGAAGAATGTTTGACATTATGTAAAGAAAGTAAGAATATTACAAATATATAGTAGTTTTTGCATTTACATGTCTTACAGTATCTAACAGCATATATTCAGGTAAGGCTGGTTCCGACACAAATTTTAAAATAACATCATTTATAGCGATACAAAGGAATGATAGCGTTACAAAGGAATGGTAGCGGGAAGCGAGACTAGTCTACTGAAGATAATGGATAGTTTGAATGATACGACATTGAAATATGGAATGAAGATCAGAGACAAAAGTGACGAGAGTATCCCATAAAAATCTGGAAATATTTGACTTAATCTAGGTGGATCTGTTCTTATTATATTCAAATTATGAAATTTTTCTAATTTTAGTGTGCCATTTTAATATTTTTGCAGCCAGATTTACAAATATTCTATATGACATTATATATGCGTTACGGCTTTCTGGAGTACATAATGTTGCACCATATCATTGCATTAATTTTCATAACTATTTTCGTAATTTCGTAATTGACCTATGAGTTTCACATTTGAAACCCTAAGGTAAATTGTGAAGTTTATTACTGGTTCAGTTGATAGAAAACGGTATATATTAGTCATTTTTCTGTAGCAGCACACGTGTTTACCAAATCGTCCCTATATCTTGAGAAAGATGTCGATAAATTAGAAAGGGTAAAAGACAGAGCAACAAGGCTGGTATATAACTGTCAAAAACTTAGTTATCAGAATGGATTAAAATTCGTAGGATTAACCTCTTTAAGTGAGAGAAGAACTGGAGAAGATTTAATAGAAATTATTAAGATACTCAAAGGCTTCAGCAAAGTTAGTCATAGTATGTGGTATAATTTATCAAGCAACAGAAACACTAGGGAACATATTTAAAAAATTAGTAAACTTAGAAGTACACGTACACTAGATTTAAGGAAATTTTTCTTTGGTCAGAGAGTTATAAATGCTTGGAATAGTTTGCCAAGCGAAGTTGCGTAAGCACAATCGGTGAATGCTTTTAAAAACAAATATGATAAACATAAGCGCATGTAAATTAGATGCTAATTACATGTTCAGTGATATACATATGTAGGCAATAAATTTGACATGTTGACATGAAGTTTGTATGATTTCATTTCTTAAAGTAGGCCTAATTAGGTACTTTACGATGTACCCATATATGTGTACATCGATGTATACAGACAGGTATAGGTATTTGCGATGTAGCCTATACAGATAGGTGAAATTAGACATACATAGAAATATATATTTTGAATTTCATATAAATAGTTATAGGCCTAGTTGGTCACCGACTCCTTTTGGTAAATGGACTTGTATAATGTAGCTTTCAGTTTTATATTGAACTATGAGGTGTAATTAATATTAATTGGCCACCCTGATATTTATATAAAATGTAAAATTGTGATACGATGTACAATTAGCCTACTAAATAAAATAAATCGTGTATGTACAATTATAGACTTTACAAAAATTACTAAACTTGTACAATAAACAGCTACAGTAAGACATTGATTCAACTTACCACATATGCAGGCTGTAATAAGATGAAGAGCTGTTTCGTTAAAATGTACCAAGCAATCTAAACAAAAAAGAGTGATTCTATTTTCAATAAATTTAGTTCAATATTTAGACAATTTCATAAATTGCAAAATTGAATACATGTATTTTAAAAACTAAATAGTAACAAAAAAAGTAAAAATAATAAGGATAAGAAGATTTTCTGTGGCCATTGAAACGATGAATCCCGATGAAGTTGATTTCATACATGCCTTAGGCATACAAATCGCAAAGCAAATCGGTGATAAACAAGAGATCTTTCTTTCAAAATAAGCTGTCAATGACCTTGCGCAAACGCTTAACATCCGCTTCAGAAGTTCTTTTAAACTGGATGACCTTGAGAAGACAAGCGGCGATTCAGCGCATTCTTTTCTAAAATTATTCATTTAAAACTCGGCCTTTATACACTCAGGATGCGTGCGTTTCCTTTATATCACAGAAGTAATTTAGAGCGTTCTGGTTGGCAGGAACATAATACATGTACAATGTACATGTAGGCCTATAGATAAATTTGATGCACTATCCATTAAATCGTTCTATTAAACCACACTCGATCGAAAGCTGCCGTAGTACAGTGGCTAAGGTGTCAGGCTTTAGATCCTGACGTCCTAGGTTCGATTGCCGCTCGAGTCACCTCTTAGGTTTACGGCGGCTAGGTTTACGGTTTAGGTTAGGTTTATTTATTAGCTAAAAAGATAAATTAAAAAACTGTGGCAATAAAAAAATAATAATAGAGGTTTAACGTCCGTTTGATCATATAAAGATGATGTCAGCGACGTCTCCCATCACATGTCACTACAAATCGATTCGCCCTCAAACGATCTGAAAAAACATGTGCTGTAGAGAAATAAAAATACCCTAAATGATGCCGGTCCGGTGATTGAACAAACAGTCAGGCAAGATCAACCTACAACGAAAAGAGGAAGTAGTAGAACATGTGCGAAGATCAGGAGGCAGAGAATTCCAAACAGTAGGAGCGGAGAAAGAAAATGAACGTCTACCTACCAAAGTGAGAATATTAGGAATTTTGAGCAGTTTGGCATCGGAAGAACGAAGCTTACGAGAAGGTTGATATAGGATTAGGAGATCAGAAAGGTAAGAAGGTTTACCAAAGAAAAGTGTTTTGAAAGTTAACAGAGCAATTTTATACTAAATTCTTTGAACAACAGGAAGCCAATGAAGATTATTAAGCAAGGAATAAGAGGTGGCCTGAAGCCTTGAGGATCGACAGACAACACGTGCTAGAGAATTCTGAACGCGTTGCTAATGCATGACAGAAAAAGAAGGTAAGCCAAAAAGCAATGAATTGCAGTAGTTACATTTAGAATGAACTACTGAGTTAGCAAAAATTATGGATAAATTTATCAGGAGATGCCAGTATCTGTCTGATTTGACGGATCTGGAAGAAAGATGAACGATAGACAGACGAGATATGAGATTTGAAGTAAAGATTTTCATCAAATATGACACCATGGTTTTTAGCCTTAGAAGTAAGAGTGAGAGTAAGATTTTGAAAATAGGTGGAAGTATTGGCTACTTTGGTTCTTTGCTGGGGGTGCCGATTAAAGATATTCGGTTTTAGAAGGATTAACGGAGAGATGATTGCAGCAAAACCATGAACAAACTTTGTCAAGACAGATGAAATGTGTTGACCAGATGAAAGGTGTTGACCTTTCATCTGTTCTTGCTTTATTCACCAGAAGCAGTCTCAAAGAACAATTGTACGCATGACATGTGCATACAAAGTGTCATTGTTAATAAGAGAATTGGAATATGAAATTCCTAATATAATAAAGTGCAATCAGTATTAAACAGAGGATTGAAAAATAAATTGGCCTATTTATTACTAACATTGACAAGCTTCAATTGATTTTTAAGTCATTAAATACAGTTACAACTGCTTGAATTATCAAATCTATAGACATCAGAAACAATATTAAGAAAAGTAACAAACGAATTAAAAGATATTAACCATGTACTAAGCCTTCGAACGGAAATTCTGTGTACAATTTATAATATTACAACTAATTAAGCCTAATAAAAGAGCATTGATAGAGAGATACGTTTAAATGAAACTTGTACAAACGAAAATCACTGAAATTATTGTGCAATTTTGAGGCCATTTCATTCAAGTTATTATCAGTGCGCTTCGGTATAGGGTGCTGTTTGAATTATATTCTATTCCAATTACAGTGATCAATGCTCAACGCAACGATGTGTTATACAACACCAGTCTAATGGTGGCCATTCACACCTGTAACACAAAATAACAAACCTAGACCCCTTTCTGGGCTTCCGCCCACCAATGTGCTTTATATAATAATTACCTTTGAAGTTGCAGGAAATTATACATATTTGTATTTATTTATTTATTCCGTATAGTTACACACATGACATACCACACGTGCTACATAGTTTCCTTAGTTGCTGTTTTTGTAGCTTCCTTTATTTCCTCCATTCCTCTCCATGGTTATTAGTAATCGTTGACTTTTGTTGGCGATCCAATAGCAATCTGCGCGGATTTAAGAATAACCTCCAACACCCTGGGGATTATTTTCATTC
Organism: Enchytraeus crypticus; assembly: GCA_905160935.1. Lineage (NCBI taxonomy): Eukaryota > Metazoa > Annelida > Clitellata > Enchytraeida > Enchytraeidae > Enchytraeus > Enchytraeus crypticus. The sequence continues at coordinate 250,959 of CAJHZI010000722.1, read as the reverse complement.
AAAGCTGTCGACACTGGGTCTTCCAAAGTGGTTACCCACAATTTAATAACCGCGTACAGCGTGGCATTACTTCGTTCAATTGACGCGGAGCTTAACTGAGTAAAGCTGGTAAAGCTAAGGTTAACGTAAGTTTCCTCACTCGAAAGCAATGTCAGTGATGGCAAGCCCAGGATTTGAATCCCGTACATACTGATCCGCGGGCGAGTGTCTTACCGACTTCGCCACTGGCTCCAGCCAGTGCACTAAATCATATTAATAATCATGTTGAAATAAGGTTGGAATAAATGTTCAGTATCAAAGACATTTCAAAATCTCCAAAATATGGAACGTTTCATACATTTTCGTGAATATTGGTCTCAAATTAATCAAGCTGCCTTGGGCCCTTCGAAGATGGCGAGAACACAGCAATTTTTATTTATTTATTTATTTATTGCTTTATTTCAGGTGTAAAAACCCATACTGAAAATTATCATAATCAGAAAGGCTATGATAGATTGCGCAATGAGGGATTCAAACAATTTAGATAATGCATTAGAAATTGAAATTGCTCTGTAATTATTAAGGTCAGATAAATCGCCAGAATTATTCTTAACTAGAGGTATAATTACAGATAGCATAAATGAATTAGGTAAATGACTATGTTTTAGAAACAAATTCTACAACATGTTTAAATGAACGTAGAGACTAGGACACGCGAATGAAATTGCCTCCATGGAAATGCCATCTGGTCCAGGAGATTTTCCATGCTTTTGCAATCTACAAATATCTATAATGTTACTAACAGAAATGACAAAATCATTCTTAGGAGAACAGTTAAGGCGATCCAAAAATGCATTTTTTTATCAGCATTATATTCATTGATTCCTACGGCGCAATCATTATAAAGATGCTCAAAATGAGTACGCCAACGCTCCACAATGGCGTCATCACCGAAACAACCGTCAATTACATTAGTATGCTTACTGTTGCTGACCTTGGATAATTGCTTCCAAAAACCACTGTAATCGTTCTTAGACAGAGAATTAGCCTGAGCATCTGCTCTCAGAGTGGCCTCATGCTTTTACAATATCGCAATGCCAGCTTAAATTGAGCCCTAGATTTCTTCATAGACTCAAATAATACGCCACTTCGAGGCCTTCCTGCATTTATCCAATCTAAGAAAGTTGTTCTTGCATGAACATGGGATTCTCTAACATAATCATTCCAACCTGGCACATCATAGTCTTTACTTGCAATAGTTTTCATTGGGATACAAGTGTTACATGCATACTGTATACAAGAAATAACTGATTTATGGTAATCATCAACAGCATCAGTACAACTACTTCTATCACTATTGACTTCTCTGGTACCATCTCTAGGTGGGGAGACAGATAATAGGCCTTTATCAAAACACCACTTAGGAATACAAAGTTTGCTAAGCTCTTCACATAGTACAGATTGATATTTACGAATACAAACATCATCCGCACCTGACCAATTAGGAACTGTAGTAGGAATAGATGAAGAAAAGTGACTACCAGTTGGAATAACTGGTAGCAAATCTATAAATCTTACAAAACAACGGTTTATGGTCTGAGCTAATATGTTCATATTTAATTTCACAAGATTCAACTATATTATCAAGAGCAGAACTACATACTACATGATCAATCCAAGTAAAACTATTATTATCAATGTTACTGTAAGTAAACGCATCAGATAATTTATTTAAATCGGTTAGGACTAAATTATTTTCAGTAACAAGATTAGTAAACAAAGGGAAAAATCTTGAACCGTACTGGCAAATTAAAATCACCAGCAATGAAAGTGAGTCCGTGGAATAACGACGTCTTAAATTTAGTAATTGCACAACAGGAGGAGTTTCAACAGGAGGCCTAATGATAACCAGGAACTACTGGAACCAACCATAACCATCCTATGATCCAATCCTCCACACAGACTATTGACCTGCGAGAGCGGTTTACTCGCTGGAGATGTGGCGGTTTAAAGGTGCCTACCCTCTAAAGCTGCGGTCCAGTGGATCACGCATTACCTTATAGCAATGGAAAAATTTGAAGAATGTTTGTCTGTTGCCTTCATATAGATGTCCGCTCTTGGGTCAAACTTCATCAGCTGTCAGTGCGCCTAGGACCAATAGAGTATTTCTCTGCTCTCTCTCTCTCTCTCTTTCTCTCTCTCTCTCTAGGTTATCTCTAATGCTGTATTTGGACGCCACCTATGGTATTTATCCGAGACGTTAGTAATATTACGTTTCTTCGACATTGACGTGTGAGTGGAGACAAGAGGCTAAAAGTTTTTAATGGTAGCAGCCTTGAGGAAAAAAGAAGGCCCTGATGAACCACTAAAATGCATCACTCTATTTACCAAACCATCACCAAAGAGATCGTCTGCATGATTTCGTATCAAAAAAGAAAACTGTTATCCAGTTACATAAGTTGGATCTATTAAATTTAATTCTGGAAGTCGATCCAAGCGAGTTGATTACTCAAGAAGATTATGTCAGGTGTCAAGCTATCTGTAAATCTCTTAGCGTTGTCAGAGACGTAGCTGGACGTTTCAGCCCTCATTAAGCACTTCAAATCCTCAATTACGAGGTGTGAGGAGCAAAACCAATTCCTTCTACAAGTTGTGGAAGATCATCGCAACCTGTTTTCCTCTCCCGCAGAGGAGAGTTCCGTCCAAAGTTCAAGGCCTCAATAAATACCAAGACCATTAACAGTGCTAAGCATATGTTAAGGAAGAGGTCATTGTGTTGTAATCTAGATAAGTGGACCTACAAAAAGGTGAATTGCTGTAAGACCTAAATACATTTATATACATTATCCTATATATATATATATATATATATATATATATATATATATATGTGTGTTGAAAATTTACATGTAGAATAGACGATGAAAGTTTGATGACGTTGGGCAAGTCCCGAGTATTAATATTTTTGCATTAAACTTTTTTGTGATGTTTTTGAAGGGAATTGAACAAAATTGGCCCTTGAAGAACAGTAGATTAAAATATTTATTGTTAAGGACTACCCTAATACACTGTTTTTTTATAACTGATACCCCAAATTAATTTAACAATAAAGTCGTAAGAAGTTGACCGATGTTCTTGAAATTTACAGTACTTGACCAGCTTGAAGAGCAGTAGATTAAAATATTTATTGTTAAGGACCACCCTAATACACTGTTTTTTTATAACTGATACCCCAAATTAGTTTAACAATAAAGTCGTAAGAAGTTGACCGATGTTCTTGAAATTTACAGTACTTGACCAGCTTCCAATTCTACAATATAAAGATAAATTTTTAATAACGTGAAAGTTATAGTTTTGTGAATAGGAGTGGGGTCTGATAAGAAATTTGCAGTACAGGATTACAGGGAGTGATACGTGCAGCGTAAAACGATCTCTATAAAAATAATGGCGAACACGTCACAAAATTTCAGCTATTGCTATTTTGAAGAGCAGTCACTTCTTTGCAAAATGACGTAAAATACGTGCTGATATGTTCTTAATTGACAAAGTTATTGAACTTTGAATGCATGCATTGAACGTCTGGGTACAACTGCTATCACCGCAGCCTCTTCAGCGGCGTCCTCTTCTTCGTTTGTTCTTTTCATGCAATGCATGCATAAAAAGTTCGATAACTTTGTCAATTAATAACATATCAGCACGTATTTTACGTCGTTTTGAAAAGAAATGATTGCTCTTCAAAAGCGCATTATCAGAAATATTATATTGCGTGTTAGCTAGTATTTTATAGAGATAATCTACACCAAACGTAACTCGCCCGTAATCCTGTATTGGAAATTTCTTATCTGATCCCACTCATATTCGCGAAACTATAACTTTCACGATATTAAAGACATTCAAACGAAATTTCTAAATATTTTGTAGAATTGGCTGCTGGTCAAGTGCGGTAAATTTCAAGAACATCGGTCAACTTCTTACGACTTTATTATTAAAACAATTTGAGGTATCAGTTATGAAAAACACAGTGCATATATATATATATATATATATATATAATTATATATATATATATATACATATAATGCTTTTATATATTGATGTGTATGTTCAGGTATGTATATTATGCATATACCTGTGAGTAGATGTGCAAATTAGTTCACAAAAATATATATATACATTATATATACGCATGTATATATATATATATATATATATATATATATATATATATATATATATATATATACATATATATATATATATATATATATATATATATATTCAGCATAGAAGTTAAACTTTATTGAAGCACTATCTAAACATAAATGAGTGGGGTATTCAAGAGAGAAAAAGTAAAGGTCCGAGTACGGTCCCTTGATGCACATCACAAGAAGAGGTAGTTCAGCGGAGGGTGTTCATTATCAAAAATGACAGATTGAGTGCGACCAAGACATAGGAGGACCAGAGAGAAAGCATAGTCAGAGATATCACAGAATTTTAAGCCTACTTGTGAGAATGTCCCCGTGTTGTGTCCGGATTGCTTGAAAACAAAATCCAAACCAACAGCAGAAAGGGCATTCGGTTGGTGAGTGTCTAGGCTCCAGAAATTGACACAAATTTTAAAAGAATGGAAAAACATCAAACGAGATCTATTTGCATCCAGACCTTAGTAAAACTGGAATTTAAGGGAAGATGATGATAATGATAACGATGGTGAGAATGTTGCGATCAATGGCAGCCAAGAGATCATGTAGTACAAAAGAGGATACCTTTTTGGAGTTTAAGGCTAGGATAAGGTCATTATGAATACTGAGTAACGCAGTTCCAGTAGAGTGGAGTTTCCAATATGTTGATTGGAAACTAGATAGAGAAAGAAAAGATTCAAAAAGGCTGCATAAGCGAGTATAGATTACTAGAAATCAATTGATTTAGAAAAAAGTCTCTTGTAACGTAGTTACGGGGTGAAAATTTTTATACAAATAAATTATTAATTTTAATACTCTATAGATAATTGAGTTGGATACCAGACTAATAAATTCAGAGGAGGGTGTCTAAGACTTGGGCTAAGTCAGTGATAAGTTTCTGAAATTTAAATTAAATTTTAGAAACCCAAACCGTAACCTTATGACAAACAGCTCAGTATATAATAATAAATTACAAAATATAGAAATTACCTAACACCTCCAATGAAAGATTCATGGAAATTTTTCGAGAATCACAAAAACCTCCGATTAGATGAACATCCCACCTGCGCACAGAAATAAACAACGATCTCCCATATATAATCAAGCATACTCAACAATTCCTTTCAAGACTAAACACCTTATCGGCTTTCGATTGAAGGCAATTATTTATTAACGTTAGTAAAATCTCCGAATCCGAACACTTCACAGCATTGACTTTTTATAGGCAGCTGCTAGGCTACAGCCTAGCAGCTGCCTCTAGCCCAGCAGCTGTAGCAGCAGCTACTGCGGGCGGCGGCGGGCGGCGGCGGGCGGCGGGCGGCGGCGGGCGGCGGCGGGCGGCGGCGGGCGGCGGCGGGCGGCTCTCGGGGCAGCGCTGCTGCGGCGCTGCTGCAGGGTGGATGACGCGTTGACGGGACGGCGCTGCTGCGGCCTGTCTAGACAAGTAAAAAAATTTAAAAAATTACTTAAAAATAAAAATTAAAAATTACTTAATAAAGTTACAATTGATAAAAACATGACTTGATAAAGTTGAATTTGATAAAAATACGCCTTGATAAAGCTACAAATGATAAAAACACATCGTCATAATAATAAATTTATAAAAAACCTGTTAAAGTTAAAGTTGATAAAACAGACGGCTTGATAAATGTAAAATTGATAAAACTTAACTTGATAAATTTAAAATTGATAAAATCACACCTTGATAAAGTTAAAGTTGATAAAAAGATAACTTGATAAATTTAAAATTGATAACAACTTAACTTGTTAAAAATAAAGTGCATAAAAAAGACGACTTGATAAATGTCAAATTGATAAACGTAACTTGTTAAAGTTAAAGTAGATAAAAACATGACTTGATAAATTTAAAGTTGATAAAAATAAGATTTGAAAAATGTCAAATTGATAAAACTTAATTTGTTAAAGTTAAAGTTGATAAAAAAGACCACATGATAAATGTAAAATTGATAAAACTTAACTTGTTAAAGTTAAAGTTGATAAAAAGATGACTTGATAAATTTAAAGTTGATAAGACTTAACATTCTAAAGTTAAAGTTGATAAAAACATGACTTGTTAAAGTTAAAGTAGATTTAAAAAAATGACTTGATAAAGATAATGTTGATAGAAACACACCTTCATAATAATAAATTAGATATAAAATACATCTTAGCAAAGTTAATGTATATAGAAACTTAACTTGTTAAAGTTAAAGATGATAAAAAACATGACTTGATAAAGTTAATGTTGATAGAAACACGTCTTGGTATATTTAAAGTTGATTAAGATATCTTGTCGGAAAACTGCTTACTGTTTATAAACACTTAATGTTGACACTTAAAGACACTTAACTGGAAAAGAGTTCACGATTTTCAACTATCATAGCAACAGATATGTAGAGTGACACATACAGACAGAGATACAAGCAGACATTCTGTCAAATTATGTAAACAATAACAACAAAATTGTTGACGTAAAAGTGTTGATGCAAACAATAAAATGCAGATGAAAACAAAAAAGATACTGACGTAAGCAAATAAGACGGTTTAGGTTACTGGGCCAATGTATAATGATGTGCTGCTGCTAGTGGACCAAAGTACGAAAAGGTGCTGATGTAATTGGATCAAACCGGAAAAGTGCTTACTGTTTATAAACATGTAAAGTTAGCACTTAACCGGAAAAGTGTTTACAATTTGCATACATCATAACAACAGTTGTGGTACGTACAGGCAACGTACGTATTTATTGCGTATTTCTAAACGCTGCGCAATATGAAAAACATATGACTAAGAATCAACGGTTTCACCACAATGTGTAATTGCAGACTTGACTTTACGTGTGCGACTACATAATGAGTTTGTTTTGAAATTCTCGAACATTTTCCCACTCAGGACGCCGCGCATCTGGTTTTTGTCAGACTTGTCTAGACAGGCCGCAGCAGCGCCGTCCCGTCAACGCGTCATCCACCCTGCAGCACCCTGCAGCAGCGCCGCAGCAGCGCCGCCCCGTGAGCCGCCCGCCGCCGCCCGCAGCAACTGCTGCTACAGCTGCTGGGCTATAGGCAGCTACTAGGCTACAGCCTAGCAGCTGCTAGCCTATAGGCTAATAGACTAAACCGTAGTTGGGCAGTCCCAGTAACGGCCTTTCATACCTACTGATTATCACCCGGTTAAGTCATCTGGCTAAATACCTGTTTTCAAGCTTCGTGCTGCTAGATATAAACGCCTAATTATAAAGCTGTGCAGTATTGTTGATTTAATTTGCAGCGTTGTTGGTGTTGATCAGTATGTGCCATTGCTGGAAAAGTACTTTAATTTAGAATCTAAAATGTAAAAGTAAAAGTATTTTTGGGAATCCAAAAGTAAAAGTAAAAGCTTTTTTTTAAAACCAAAAAGTAAAAGTAAAAGTATTTATTTTCCGGTATCAAAAACCAAAAGTATTTTTTCAAATTATGAAGTATACAACTGTTTCTAAAATCTAACAACTTATAGAACTATATTAACATCAGAAATATGCTAATAAAAAACACACACTTGTGGAAGTAAATCTCAAATCATATCGCATAGTATATATATAATATTATATATATATATATATATATATATATATATATATATATATTACATGTATTATAAAACAGCACGTCATTTAAATATTTCTTTGTTGATATATTATTGGATTACCATGCGCCAAGTTGGAACGTTTAATGTAATCCAGTGATACAAAACAATGAAAAAAATTACACCAGGTATGTTTGAGTAGTTGATGTTTAACGTTTGACTAACTCCTAATCCAAATCCAATGATATATTTACATTATTAAGACAAAGTGAATTATATTTAGTTTACCCTTTCGCAATTTATTAATACTTTATTACCATACAGTCTACAAACTCGATACTAAAGCTGGTAAAGCTAAGGTTAACGTCAGTTTCCTCACTAGAAAGCGATGTCAGTGACGGGCGAGTCCAGGATTTGAACACAGCACATACTGATCCGCGGTCGAATATCTTACCGACTTCGCCACGGGCTCCAGCCACTTCGTCACTGGCTCCAGCCAGTATTTTAGTAGAATAAGATACTCTAATTATACTCTTATTACGCGTGCTATCTTACTATAAAAAAGCTCGCACTACTGAATAAATCTGTATAAAATAAAACCAACTAGTAAATAAAATTACATTAGACATCTTATACAGAGATCTTAAAATTTACACTTTAGTAATTTATACATGCTCCCCATGTTGTGTACGGGTTGTTTGAAGAATTGACCAACCGGTGACTGCACGTGTCGTAGAAGGCGACTAAAGCACTAAGATCCATACCAACGTCAGAAAGGGCATTCGGTTGGTGAGCGCTTAGGTCCAAGCATTTGAGTAGAATGCGGATACCCGAACATCTTTAAATTGACCTTTGACCCCTAAGGGCATTAGTGCGTCACGCGGTGACCTAGTTAATCTGCCCACATACATGCTTGCCCGTACTTATTTGCCCGACGTATTAGTGGAGCTCTTATGTGTGTCATGTGATAATAGCACTTAAGTAAATGTTGCATGTTACTAATTAGCACGAGGAATCAGTAGAGCGATTGTCCTCGCGTAGTACGTCATGTGACAACCAGATGTTACTAATTAGGCCGATGTGAACACTTAAGTGGATGTTACTAATTAGCCCAAAGTATCAGTAGAGCAATTGTAAGTAGGTCAAACTAGTTTTTGCAAACTAACTGATTCATTGTAATTAAGAGGAGCAGGGGGTTCTCACCAGATGATTCACTCTAAATGTTATAAATAATTCAGTAAACTATTTCATTCTGACTAATTAGGTCAAAGTTACAGAAAAACTGAAAATGCGATTTAATTTGCATCAATCATTCCTTCGCACAAAAGTTTTCAATCTAATCGACATGGCTGCTATTCAAATAAGTTATTATTTTATAACTTTTGCCTTTACTGTATCATTTTATTGTAAGTTATTATTTTACGAGTTGCAGAACTTGTATAAATAAATTAGCTATCCGAAATAATTTGGTGACTTTATAATAATACTTTTAGTTGATTTATACACACCCTCGTATATTTAAACTAGATAACAACACGCCCTCATAATGTTGTACTAGAAAAAAACACGTCCTCATAATTAGTTTAGTTGATTTAACCACACCCTCATAACAAACACACCCGGGCGACGTCGTTGAATGTCCAAATGTAGAGTGTTATGAAATTAGGACCCCCTCACCTCCCTCCCGCTGCGCGGGGCCAAAATTCCTAGGCTGATAGACGCTCCGCTACATAAATTTCTATTTTTATTACATAAAATAGTATCAACTTTAACTTTAGCACGACTTCCTTTTTATCAAATTAAACTGTACCAAGTCATATTTCTGTATCAACTTTAAATTTACCAACTCATCTTTTTGTCAACTAACTTTATCAAGACGTCCCCCTTTGTCAACAGTAATTTTACCAAGTCGCGTTTCTACCAACTTTTACTTTACCAAGTCATCTTTTTATCAGCATTAACTTTAGCAAATCATATTTTTATCAACTTTAAAGTTAGCAACTCATCTTTTAAACATCTTTAAATTTTACCAACTCCTTTTTTATCAACTCTATTATTATGAAGGTGTGTTTCTATCAACTTTAACTTGAACAAGTCGTGTTTTTCTCAACTTTCAATTTATCAAGACGTGTTTATAAACATTAACTTATCAGAGTGTATTTTTTCAACACTAACTTTATCGAGGTGTGTTTCCATCAACTTTAATTTTAACAAGTAAGGTTTTTATCAACTTTAAATTTATCAAGGCGTGTTTTATCAACATTAACGTTATCAATGTGTGTTTTATTAACTTCAATTTTAGCAGGGTGAGCTTTTATCAACATCAATTTTACCAAGTCATGTTTTTATCATGTGAGTCATGTGACATCAACCTTATTATTATGAAGGTGTGTTTCTATCAACTTTATTACTATGAAGGTGTGTTTCTATCAACTCTAACTTTAGTATGTCAGGTTTCTATCAACTTTAACTTTACCAAATGACCGTACGATGTCAAATCTTTAAATATAGTCATATGCTCTAATAATCGTAGACGTAGCCGTCAGCATGCCCCTCTAACTGAAACAGCTGCTTCTACCATGCTTGGGAAGAGAAAAACTACATATTTTACTTTTAAGTTACATAATTACAATGTAACACCTGATATGTAATTCAATGTCTAACTACACATTTTACTTTTAAGTTAAATAATTGCAATGTACATGATATTGACTGCAGAATTTAAACATAGAGACTACACATTTTCATTGACGACCAGCCATCAGAAAATGGTCGGACGAGCTTTTGCTATCAAAGTCAACGGCCAGCTGGATAGAGACGGTGTCTCCAAAAAAAATACCTGGCGGAAGGATTAATCGCCCACCGCTGTATTATGATATAGTATGTCATGGTCAAAGGAAATAAAAAGACCAACGGCGTTAAGGGGGTCCACACTGAATACAAGTGGGACACCTCGCTCGGTACAGAATCTTGTGTAAGACAGCGGAAACTGGACCGACATCCAGCGGCTGTCTCGGAATTGGATAAATCAAGTAACCAAGTAGGTAAATGCAATGAAATAGAAAGATACACACGTTTAGGTACATCGAATGTACGAATGCTGTATCAGGCAGGAAAATTCAGTAACATAATTCAAGAAATGAAGAGACTCAAAGTGAACATCAAGGGTTTGTGTGAAACACGGTGGGCTGGATCAGGCAGGGTTAATCAGGATGGTTTCACGATGTATTATTCGGGTGGTGCTGAACATACTAGTGGAGTGGCCATAATAACCGATAGCATCACATCAAAATGTGTTGATGGCCATTATTTCGATACTACTTCGGACCGAATGATGTTGTTGAAAATCAGAAAACACCATTTCGTAATGAATATTATTCAGGTACATGTTCCCACAGCAAAATGCGAGGAAAAAGAAATCGAGCGATTTTATGAAGATTTAGAAAAAGCAAAAATTCCAATGCAAAAGCCAAGAAATCTTAATTATAATGGGAGATATGAATGCCAAAGTTGGAGAAGAGCAATATGGAAATATAGTTGGAAAATATGGCCTCTGCAAGAGGAATGAACGAGGAGAAAGATTTATTAATTGATGCCAAAGCCACAATCAATCTAATAGCTAACACGTGGTACAAACAGCACAAAAGGAGAAGATATACTTAGAAGAGTCCTGGAGATAAAATAATAAATCAAGTTGATTACAACGAAAGGTTTCGTAACTCAATCAGAAATTGTAAAACTTATTCAGGTGCAGACTGTGACTCAGAACATATACCAGTAATTTGCAATATACGCATAAAGTTAAGAAAGATTGAAAGAAAAGAGAGAACATTAATACAAGATTTCCCCACTCTAATAAAAGATCAAACTATTCAATCCAGATATAAAGTAGAAGTTCAAAATAGATTCCAAGTATTGGTAGAAAATGATGGTTTGAATAACATCAACAACAAATGGGATAATTTCACAAATGCATTAGTAGTAACAGCAAATGAAATCATCCCAGAAAAGAATATTGCAAAGGAAAACTAAATGGATAAATCAGAACATTCTACAGTTAATGAAAGAACGACAAAAGATTAAAGATAGAAAAGGTAAGGAGTATAGAGTTTCGAACAATGCAAATAAAGAAACTTTGCAAAATGAAAAGGAAAAGAGGTTAAACAAAAGATGTGATGAGATTGAAAAGATGAAATTTACAGATACAAGGAAAATTTACAAAGAGATAAATGAAATAACTAATCGGAAATCTAATTTCTCACATAGTAAATGCATCAAGGCTAAGAATGGAGATACTCTCATGACAAAGAAAGATATACTAGATAGATGGTCAGAGTATATCGATGACCTTTTCTAAAGATAATCGAATGGAGCTTCCAAAAATTACTAAAGAAGTAGCAGGTCCTAAAATCTTAGAAGACGAGATATGCCATTAGGAAATTAAAAAGAAATAAAGCAAGCGGACCAGATAACATAACAGCAGAAATGATACAAGCCACGGAAGAATTTAGCGTCAAGGAGATCACGTCAATAGCAAACGACATTTATGACACTGACATTTATGACAAATGACATTTATGACATTCCTAAAGATCTACTGAGATCGATATTTACTGCATTACCGAAGAAACCTGGTGCGCTAGAATGTGAACTACACAGAACTATAAGTCTAATGAGTGTAGTCATTAAAATCTATTTAAGAATTTTGCTAATGAGAATGAGAAATAAAATTAGACCTGAAATAAATCCTGTGCAATATGGTTTTATGTATGATTTTGGTACAAGGAATGCTATTTTCGTTCTAAGAATTCTGTGTGAAAGACCCATAGAATTAAATAAGGATCTATACCTTTGCTTCATTCATTATACCAAAGCTTTTGACAAAGTTAGACACAGCAAATTGATAGATCTTCTTCATTAACTGGATATAGATGGCAAAGACATAAGAATTGTTAGGAATTTATACTGGAATCAAGAAGCTCCAAAGAGATATGAGAACGAGTACAGTAACTTTTGACAAATTAAGAGAGGAGTAAGGCAAGGCTGTGTAATATCACCAGATCTTTTTAACTTATATACTGAAAATATAATGAGGAACATCAATGAAATAAAAGGATTAGTAATTGGAGGATACAATCTAAATAATATACGTTATGCTGATGACATATTGCCGACTCGCGAGACAAACTTCAAGAAATGTTGCTAACTAAAAATGCCACAGCCATGCTTAATCAAACTAAGAGGTCAAAATGTCAAACAAGTCGAATCAGTCATATATTTAGGGTCATTTATTCATCGAAATGGGAAATGTGACAAGGAAATAAACAGAAGAATAGCCATGACTAAGGAGGCATATAACAGAATGTCAAAGATTTTTAGAAGCCAAAAATTATCAATTGATACCAAAAACGACTTCTTCAATGCTATATTCAACCAATATTGTTATATGGAAGTGAAGTTTGGACTATCTCTTCTGTAATGCAATCGAAACTTGAGGCAACAGACATGTGGTTCTATAGAAGAATGCTACGTATATCTTATAAAGACCACGTTAAAAATGAAGATGTTTTACAAAGAATGTCAACTTGACGTGACCATTTGAACCGAATACGACGACAACGGATGAAATTTCTTGGACACATTATGCGGAACAAAATAGTTGAATATACCGTAGTGACAGGAATAATGGAAGGAAAAAGATGCAAGGATCGACAACGAATGACGTTTACTAAGAGTCTTAGCAAATGGATGCAGTTAACTGAAACAGAGATGATCAGAGCAACAATGAACAGAGACATATGGAGGAATATGACCATGACCGCCCAGGCTTAGAACAGCACGGCACTTAGAGAAGAAAGAAGACGATACCATCCGTAGACACATTGAGCTTGTAGTTAGCTTTAGCAATATGGAGATGAAACACACTTGTGACTGTTTAGTGGAGCTTGGAATGAGACGCCATTTCTTTAGATATTTAGTCATCATCAACATATCGCTATTTAATGTACGCTCGATTTCTCCTAATGTTCGACCTTGGACAGCGCAACAAATGCCATCCGCGTAAGCGAACTGTCGCGCAGTAGTTGGAGGCAGGTCACTGATGTAAAGGTTAAATAGGGTAGGAGATAGAACAGACCCCTGTGGGAGACCGCTAATTTGATTCATCCATCGACTTTTCCCGTCGTTCATGTGAACTCTGAACCGTCTGTCCTTCATAAACGTATGCACTATATCCGTGAACCATTGTGGCATACATTTGAAAGAGCTTTACTAGCAGACCCGTATGCCATACAGTGTCGTACGCTGCTGAGAAGTCAAGGAATATTGCACCTGTTTTGAGACCTTCTTGAAAACCTTTCTCAGTGTAGGTCGTTAGGGCTAGGACTGGATCGCAAGTGGATCTTCCAGGACGAAAACCAGCTTGTTCAATTGGTAATATATTTTCTACGATTGGCTGGATTCGTCGAAGAATAATTCTTTCAAAAACCTTATAACATACACTCAGCAATGAAATCTGGCGTTAGTTAGATGCACATTTGGATCCTTACCCGGTTTAGGAATTGCAATCACCTTGGTTTGCCTCCAGTCTCTAGGCATCAATTTCTCAATTCGTACTCGGTTGAAAATATGACTACAACTATATGTAGTTGCAAGTGCGCCAATGTGGGCTAGGAATTCTGGGAATATGCCATCATAACCTGCCGCTGTTCCCATTTTCACTTCTTTCACTGCTAGTATAAATTCTTCCACGGAAAACGCTTCGAACTGATCGAGGTTTTGATTCGAAATCCTAAATTTCCTCCACTCCTCCTGTATTCTAAATTTAGTTCTCGGTTCCAGGGGGGCCTGAGCCACTTCTACTAATCTTGAGGCAACTTGATTAGTAGTGACAGGCACTTGACGAGATTGAATAGGTTTTTCGGCAGCTCCTAATCTACGAATGAGACTCCAAGATTTTCTGCTTGATCTTGAGAAGCTCATCTCTGATGTACTCTCTCGCCACTTTGCTCTACGGCTGCTGTCAAGCGCTTCAATTACTTTACTGCTACATCGGCGTCACCTATTTTCTTATATTCCCTTAACAGGTCCACACATTCATCGTTGATCCATGGAATATAACTCGCCTTGATACCTCGAGGTATTGACTTTCCAGCTGCTTTCCATATAGCCTTCTTGAAACGATCGTAGCATTCGTCTATTGAGGCCTTCGTCGTAGGAATGGCTGACACACTTCGGTCTAACAACCGCCATAAACTGGAAAGACGACTAAACATTAAATTGTGACTAGCTATAACATAGCTATATCACAACAATAGATCCATAGTGACATGGCGGTCCCATAATAAACAAATCTCTTCGTTATAGAATCATTTAAACTTCGTTCCTGTAAGCTATTCAGCTGAATTGAAGTTCAGTATCTCGCAATGTACTGTATAGACTGGATTATTTCAAAAACGTGATGTGAATGTAATGTGAATGAAAATGTGAATGAAAGGACTAACTAATTAGAAACTTATTCCCAATTATTAGCACTTATTCTGGATTATTAACGTTCACTGATACAACCACCTACGCAATAAACATGCCTCCCAAGCCGAAAGTCATCACAGGGTGAAATTGACGCAACTCCACAAAGTTCCCTGGGCAAAGAACTTATCAAGACCCTACGGAACCAAGATATAATAGAGGGTTAGGCAAAGCCATGGTCCCGATAATTTCCCTCTCAGTAAAAGAATTATTGGCTGGCATAATTCAGATCTTATATCACGCGTGTCCTCTCTGGAAGATCGCCAGGAAGAAGTGGAGACAAAAAGGACGCTGTCAACATCATCATCCGTGGCCTACCAGAAAACTCATACTTAGAACGTACTTCTGGAGATGGCAATGGTGACAGTGCCACTATTCGTCATGCATCAGTGGTCAAGAGCGTGTTAGGTATGCCAGAAACTGAGCACAATGTTAAGCTTCATCTATATATATATATATATATATATATATATATAATAATATATATGATATATTAATATATATATGATATCATATATAAGGATACATATATAACATATAAATATCCTAAAAATGATTTTGTCATTTTCTTAAATAACATAATAGATATTTGTGGATTCCAGAAGCACGAAAAATCTCCTGAACCAGATGGCGTTTCCACGGAGGAAATTTCATTTGCGTGTCCTAGTCTCCTTTTTCATTTAAACATGTTGTAAATTTGTTTCTAAAACATAGTCATTTGCCTAATTCATTTATGCTATCTGTACTTGTACCTCTAGTTAAGAATAAATCTGGTGATTTATCTGACCTTAATAATTATAGAGCAATTGCACTTTCTAATGCATTATCTAAATTGTTTGAATATCTCATTGCTCAATTTATACATAGCCTTTCTGAATATGATAACTTTCAGTTTGGTTTTAAGTCTGGCCATTCCAGCTGATCAAGTACTCGTGTACTAAAGCAGACTATCGATTATTATAGACATCATGGAAGTCATGTTTTTACCTGTTTTGTTAACTTCAGTAAAGCTTTCGATAAAGTTAATTACTAGAATTGTTTGGAAAATTACTAGACGATAATATTAACAACAGTATTGCATATATATTCTGTCATTCTGATACTCTAAACAGCAGTGCTTTGTTCGATGGCGTAATTCTGTTTCTACTTGTTTTCACATTGGAAATGGTATGTGTCAGGGAAGTGTACTTTCACCTTATTTATTCTCTAGAAATATACGCGATATGGTTAGAGCTGTAGTAGATAACGGGATTGGTTGAGCAACTAATAATGGATTAATTAAAATTCTAGCATATGCTGATGATATCATTCTCATTGCTCCATCCAGGAGAGCTTTACAGTATTTAATGATGTGCTTCAGTTTAACGCTAAAGTTATTAACATGTCCTTTAATATTAGTAAAACTGTCGTTATGATATTTGCTCCTAAGGATCGAAATTAGAGTGTACTAGAGGAATTTCCAAGATTTAAGTTGGACAATTCTTTTATTAATTATGTATCTCAGTTTAAATATTTAGGCCATATTATAACCAATGATGGCCGTGATAATCACTATAGGATATTTAGTCATAAGAGTAATTCAGATAAATGTATTCACAATAGTATTAATATTTATTAATATTAGATGCTAAAAATACCTGCATGGCTAAATAGCTTGTTAATAAAAGGTGGCCAAAATAACTTACAGACATGTAGGCATAGTTGGTTATAAAGTCAGATAGTATTAATAATAATAATAATAACACACATTACAGTGAAATGCTCAACTGTGTTGATATCTATCACTTTTAATACCACATGTTAAATCCGTTAGATAAAAAATATACTTATTAAATATTATTATTAATACTATTATTATTATTATTAATATTATTACTTTGATTAAATATACTTCTCATCAATTTTAATAACTTTGGTTCTGTGCAATTCTCCACAATGCTTTAGCTTTAAAGTAGACTACATAGGATATATGTCTTCAACTATATGCAGAACGTGCCAGCTACTGGTCCCTATCACCAGTAGTACAGCCTTCATAATGATAAGTGACATTATATGGATTATTGAACCGGTTGCAAACTTAAGTTGCTCCAAAGGCAGGAAACCTTCAACGTCCTGATTTTCAGTTGGACCTGACAGTATCATTAGAAGTTTAGAAACTGGCGCTAAACAACATTATAACTTTCTCATGAGCTGCATACGCTGGCACATATGTGTAATATTTTCTAATAATAGTCTGCATGCCGACAATAGTACGATTGCTTGCATGCGCTGCCGCTCGTGTCTGTGTGTGCTTAGGTGCTTATACATTTGGATGTGTATGTGGGTGTTTGTATGTATATGTGTTCAAATTTGCGTATATGTATGTGCGTATGTGCATGTATATGTATATGTATATATGTGCATGTATATGTATACACATATACATGCACATACGCACATATACATGTATATACAATATATATAAAATACAGGTAAAATGATACATGTTTGTGTGTATGTGTGCGTGTGTATGTGTGCATGCGTGTTTGTATGTATGTGTGTATGTGCTCAATTGACAATCATCCCTCCCCCACAAAAAATTTCTGTATCCGCGCCTATAATTTTCTATATATAATTTCTGTATAGGCCTATAATTTTCAGCTTTATACCTATTCCCCTTTTTATGGATTGGTATAACATTGGCATTATTAAAATCTTGAGGAACCACCCCTGCTTTCATTGAAGCTTTTAGTAGGTTTAATAGAGCTGGTGCTAATTCATCTCTTAGCTCCGAAACCAGTTTTCCATGAATCTCATCTGGATCTTGACTTTTATTGACATTTAGCGAATTTAATTTATTTAAAACATCATCAATATCAAACTCAATATTATGTAAGGAGCATTCCTTTCAAGATCCTAGCCGGAGTGGTATATTAACTAAATCTTCTTCCACAAATACAGACGAAAAATATTTATTAAAATAGTTTGCACTATCTTTATTATCTTCTATAATGTTGTTATATTCATCTCTTAAAGGACCAATCTTTTTAATAACCTTTTTGTTAGCATTAGCATATGCAAAACAACTCTTTGCATCATTCTTTATATTACGAGCTAGCTGCTTTTCAAATTCTAACTTGGCTTTTCTATTTCTGCAACCAATTTATTAAGTTTTTTCTTATATTCATAGTACAATGATTCTTCATTATTACTATTTTTATAATTGTTCCAAGCATCCTTTTTGGCTTTTCTTTTTCTTCTAGCTTCTTAGTAACCCACTTGCATCTATCTCTATTTTTGGCTTTCAATTTAATAAACTCATCTCGAATCATCCTGAGACCTGTGTTAATATTATTCCATAAGCCCTCTACGTCATTGTTATTATCATTATCACTTAAAACCATAAATAAATTTCTATGCTGTATATTTCTTTTAATTTCTTCAGAATTTACTTTAAAATAATCAAATTTTTGGACTTTCTTACAGATCCAACTGCACTGAATTACAAAGTTAATGGTTGGATGATCACTTGTCTCAAAAAATTTCCTTGATCTTGTTTTGTGCTCTGAAGAAATAATTAAGGATGTACTTATAGGTATAAGTACATCCTTAATTATTTCTTCAGAGCACAAAACAAGATCAAGGAAACAAGATCAACAAAATCAAAAAATTTCCTTGATCTTGTTGTCAAAACAAGATCAAGGAAATTTTTGTCTCTAGTAGGCTTATTACAATACTGTTCTAAAAAATTATTATTTATACATTCTATAAATAAGTGAGATTCATCTATGTTTTCTCTATTTCCCCAGTCAAATTCAGGATAGTTAAAATCACCCATTACTACAACCTTCTTATCGTACAGTTTATCAAATACACTAAACACAGCCTCGTCATTAGTTTTTGAACTACCTGGGGCTCCATACATAACACCAATAATAAGATTAATGTTCTTACACTTGATATTACACCAAACACTTTCTTTAAAGTTAGAAACACATAAATCATTAACTTGACTTGGGTTCAATTCATTTTTTATATACAGCAAAACGCCCCCACCTCGTTTCTTGACTAAATCATTTCGATCACATCTAAATTCACTGTATCCACTAAAACTAATTTCACTATCACTAATGTCATCGGACAGCCACGACTTACTGATACCCAAAATATCTATTTTGGGTATCAGTAAGTCATATTGTCATCTTCAATCAACAAATCTAGTTGAGACATTTTATTTACAATACTTCTGGAATTAAAGTATACACATTATAAGCTATTTTAACATCTAAAGGCGACGGCAATAGACTCGGCTTCGCAGATTCTAAGTTTTCATCTAATTCCGAGGTGCAAACACTACCACCTCGGCTCCATTTACGTTTTTTATTAACTTACCTCTCTTAATTCTCACATCCTTCTCCTCCCCCGTATCTCAATTCCTTCAATTTATTTCTTAGTACCTTATCCTCAGCTTGTTGCTTCTTAGTTAGACCAGGCACACAATATACCCTCCTGTATTCCTCATACTCCTTCAGATTTTTGGACTTCCCAAAATTTCATACTTTGTTTCGACATTGCTCAGGCTAATTCTGATAGGTCTGACTTTATCTGATTTTTTCCCCATTCTGTCAATACTATTGCCGTTCTTCCTTTTGGTCCAACGAGTTTGACCAGAATGTCCTCTATGACCTATTTGTCGTTATCTCCCTCCTCTACTCCCATTATCATTAGATTCATCTTACGCCTTTCAATCTCCACCCTTTCAAGCATGTCCTCACTTCTCATTGATTCCTTATTTGCCAAGTCACTACTTTCTGCTAGCTTTCCGCTATTCTCCACTAACGTTTTGACTTCTCCTACACATGATTCCAAATTCTTTACACTTTGCACTACCTGCTCTAACTGCTTCTACGTCTCTCTTTGATCCTCTTCTATTCTACTCTGCCTTTCCTCCAATACTGACATACCCTTCAGGAGTTTAATTGCCCTCGTGTTGCACCGCACACAAAACCAATGTATGCATTCCTGATTCAGGAGATTGTAGGTTTCCGCACTTATGCTAACGCACGAGATGTGAAACCATGCTTCACATTGAACCGCCTTCTCTATTCCTGACACTTCCTTACAACAATCTCCACAATCACTTGCCTTCTCATCCCCCATGCTTAGCTTTCTCTTATCTGCTCCCTTTGAATTTACTGACTTACTCACTTCTACTTTATTGTTAGTCCTTTTCATACTCATCTCTAATTATTTCTTACACTACTCGAAAGAGACAAATCTATAAAAAAAATTCCAACAACAAAAATTACTTAGTTAAGTGAAAAAGAGCCCCGATGCCACCTCTTCTTGAGCCCTCTGGTCTCCCAGCAATTTAAAGATTTAACTCCGGTCAGTACCTTTGCACAGAGGCGTACTCGGGATAATTAGTAAAAGACAGATTGTGCAAGAGCAACCAACCACCGTAAAAACTGAGCAATAAAAGAGAGATACAAAACTTGACTAAAACCAGTTTAAAATGAGTAATTTTATTAGTAAACCCAAACATATTCTAAAAGTTAGTATTAATTTCTAAAACCACCACAATTATTACTTCTACATACTAAAAGTTCTAAAACAAATTATTTCAACTTAAAACTAAATAAATTTATTTTAAAACGCCATGTTGTTTGTTTCATAAATATTTCTTTATCAGATTTTGTTTTAATATTTGGCAAATAAACATTTCAAATAAAGTTTTACCAATTAAGATACAAACAAATAGGAGTGCTAATAAAACTTGATTTAGTTAAATTTATATGGCGCACTAAAGAGTGAGAGTACTCACTATTACTCATTAGTGCGCCATATAAATTTAACTAAATCAAGTTTTATTAGCACTCCTATTCTTCCACTTGGACGCCCAATTAGAAGAGACGAGGAGATCTTGTGTTCCATAGCGCAGATCCCGTAAAACATATAATTGTCAGACAATTTCTCAATTTTGTGCATATTGTCAGGAGTAAGCCACAGTTCTTGTAAATATATTAAATCTGGTGTGATTAAATTATTGTTAGAATTGCACAATGAATTTAAAGTATTTTGCCTTGATTAAATCCGTGACAGTTGTAAGTCATAGCGACTAGAGTACTATTGATTCTATTCAGGGTGGTCATTGTTAGATTCAGCTGTCAGTTCAGTTTCGCTTACTACTGCCAATTCAATGGCACTACTACACGCAGAATGAACAATGGCTGACGTATTGGAAAAAGAGGCCCGATGCCACCTCTTCTTGAGCCCTCTGGTCTCCCAGCAATTTAAGGATTTAACTCCGGCCAGTACCTTTGCACACAGGCGTACTCGGGATAATTAGTAAAAGACAGATTGTGCAAGAGCAACCAACCGCCGCAAAAACTGAGCAATAAAAGAGAGATACAAAACTTGACTAAAACCAGTTTAAAATGAGTAATTTTATTAGTAAACCCAAACATATTCTAAAAGTTAGTATTAATTTCTAAAACCACCACAATTATTACTTCTACGTACTAAAAGTTCTAAAACAAATTATTTCAACTTAAAACTAAAGACATTTATTTTTAATTTAAAGGCCAAGAAGATTTCAGCAGCAACGTGGATTCATGTTTTTTGTCTATGGCTAACTTAAAAGACCGCGATGTTTGATTAGTCTTAGTAACATCAAAGCAAAACAAAACCTTGATGTTAAGTTTCTCACACTGCCTCCTGATATCGGCAACCTCATGTTCTTTCCTAACAATATAGATGCCGAATACAGATTTTTCTGCTGTCGGACTCTTCGGAGTGGCAGCTTTTATCATACCCGATTTGGCGTTTACGACTACTTTCGCCCCAGACGAAGTAGGCCTTGAGGTTACAGTTTGATTACGAGTTCCTAACGTAGAAGTATTACGTGAAACTACTTGATCAGCCACTACTACAGCCTGAGCGTAAGAGTTTCTTGATACAGTGTTATTTCGCTTTTGATGACTGTCACCCGCTAGCACTGAGTCTATAGGCGAAATATTAGCGGCAGTGGCAGACCATTTCTTACGACCACAGTAAACAACGAATCTATTGTCGTCAGATTCCGAAACTTTAGGAGTCACAGTCATTGAACCCCAATGCTGTACTACCCCACCTGTAGATTGCTCTTGACTGACTTCATTGTCAGCTCGTGCCGCATCACTGGTTTCCACATGCCTGCTTTCTGAAACCTTCACAGCAGCTGACTGGCTTAGAACGTTTAGGCTTGATCCACCTGTATTGTTCGTAGATTTTGCATTATTCTTTGCCAGAATGAAGTTTTCTGACATCTGTCGAACTGACTGTAGTGAAGACACTGAGTTTTCACAAACCTCCTTTATACAGTTTTCCAGTCTGTCTAATCTGGACCAGAGAAGATCCGGATCCCCCTCCAGGAGCCTTCATGACGGGATGTGATCGGGATGATCCGCCACGAATAGAGGAAGACCACCCGTGAGTCCCCGCTCATCCATGAAACACAGGGTGGCAACGATATCCTCAAACTCGACAGAGGCGTTCGAGTTGTTGTCACGTCTTTTCCTAATGGACTTAGGAAAATTCATAATATCCAATTTACCGACGGTATCCAATAGCAGATTTTTCGCAGAAACTATATCGTCATGATTATAGAATTCCAAAATTACTGATTGTAGAGTTTATTAGCTAATTTACCTATCTTATTTGTTAAGAAACATAACAAATTAAATACAACTAATTCACGAGCATCCGCCATGTTGGCAGCGTTAACAATTATAGTTTTGTATGCCTAATTCTATAAGTAATTGTCTTAGAGCTCAATTTATGCACAGCCTATTTGCATTTCTGGTTCTCGTTACATTGCTGAATGTGAAAGATTAATGTATGGGTTATTACACCTGAAATAATGCAATAAATTGTAACAAAAATAAAAATATATATATAATATACTTGGACATATACTAAGTAGCCTATTTACCTTCCATCTGGCCCACATTTTGATAAGGTTATGCACTTAGTCAACATTCGATTTATTCCTTCTCTTGTATTGGTGCCATCCAAATGAGCTAAACCAGTAACTCCACTCCCTAGACATACAAAAAAACTATATGAAAAACAAGAGTAAACTCAAATCACAAAATAGATAATATAAGTAAAGTATCTCACAATATTTCAGGGTCAATGCCGTTAAACTACGAACAAAGTCAAAAGGTCCAGGCAATAAATATGTAGATCAAATATTTTAATCGAAGGTCTCTAAATGCTCAGAAACCATTGTTGCAGAATATACTACAAAATCCGACCAAGTGAATATATTTAATAAGCCTTATTATTCAAGAATTATTATTCAGTGCACTGCCAAGTGGCAGGTTCAAGGTACATATTCATACTCAAAGTCTGTTTCTCGCTCCATAGGAGCACTCCGGAGATCAACAAGTTAATCACTTAAAGAAATCTATTCCTTATCCATACTTTATGTAGGTCTATAGCTTGGGAAAAATATGGTTTCTGACGTGGTTTCCCGTTGCCCTCCTCAGTAAGGTGGATTAATTACAATTTAATCCTGGGGGAAAATATTTCATGATGAGGTGGGTCCCCTCTTGCCATCCTCAGCTCCTGTCCTTAGTCGCCCCTTACGTACACGCGGCAGATTGTTTGCGGTTGCCCTATTCTGCAGTGGTCCAACCACAGCCGAGCACAACACGGGGAGCCCGAGCACAACACGGGAAATATATTCAAGAATATAACAGCTAAATCCAGTTATTTCTAACTACATTATATTACAAATTATTTACAAGCATAAAGCAACTCGATCTCTCTCTCTCTCTCTCTCTTTAGTGTTCTGCCAAGGGACAATTCCAAGGTGCACATTCCCATTCACATGCAGTATTCACGCACTATAAAGAGCACTTCATGGAATAAAGAGGTAATCCCTTTACAATGGGTTTTAACATATCCACACCTTATGTAGATTATCGCATTGGAATAATACAGCTTTGAGGTGGTTTTTCTCTGCTTTCCTCAGTTCTTGCTCAGTTGCCTCTTACGACACGTGTAACGTACAAATAACGATCGGTCTATTCTTCAGTGTTATACACATAACACGGGGAGTTTACCATAGTCCCAATTTTACCCTCATATTCTTGTATATTCATATTCCCCTGTGTTGTGCTCGGGTGTGTTTGGACCACTTCAGAATAGGGCAACCGCAAACAATCTGCTGCGCGTACGTAAGGGGCAACTAAGGCAGGAGCTGAGGATGGCTAGAGGGGACCCACCTCACCATGAAATATTTTCCCCCAGGATTAAATGGCATTTAATCCATCTAACTGAGGAAGGAAACGGGAAACCACCACAGAAGCCATACTTTTCCCAAGCTATAGGCTACATAAGGTATGGATAAGGCACAGATTGTGTGAATTGTTAAGTAATTGTTAAGTATTAACTTAACTAGTTGATCTAAGGAGTGCTCCTATGGAGCGAGAAAGCAGACTTTGAGTATGAATATGTACCTTGAACCTGCCACACGTCAGTACAATGAAGAGAGAACATTCCTTGTATATGGATAAAGAATTCATCCAAAAATAAAAACAAATATAAAATATTCCTAGCACAAAGTGACGAGACTTATATCTTTTTAAATAACCCAAATAACAAGCTGTTGAAGAAGCAATTAAAATATTTCAGTATATAGGAAGTAGCATTGCCAGAGGGTCACTAGTAACAGCAGACTCAGACACACAAAACAGACGCGAAACCCATAAATGTTCTAAACCATTCAATGGATTTTTATCTGACCTCGTATATCAAACTGAACTATTCTCAAAGACCCCGACCATTAACGGAATTACAGACAAACCACAGCACTTGATTCATCATCATCATCTATCCTTGAATCCCAGTTTAACTCGGGTCGGGATATGAATAGATACAAAACAAACAAAACAAATTACAAACCACAAATACAAACATACAAACTACAAAAATACAAAGATACAAACCACAGTACTTTATTAATATTTAATTATTTTAACTTAAGAAAGGGAATTAAATATGCAACCCAAATACCCAAATATGCTGTTCAAGAAATTTAAGAAATATCGGAATGGTTGATATCAACGGAAATTAAGTAAATTTAAATTATCGGTCTTTCGTATATATTAGAAATAATCGTGTTATGCGAAGAACTCAAATAGTCGTGTACAACAACAAAATAACAAAATTCAAAACGTTGCGCTACTCAATTTATGTATACAGACATAAATTCCACTATACGAACACTAAAAGCTGGTAAAGATAATGCTAACGTCAGTTTCCTCACTCGAAAGCTATGTCAGTGACGGAAGAGCCCAAGATTTGAACCCCGCATAATTCTGATCCGCGGTAAAGTATCTTACCGACATCGCCACTGGCGCCAGCCAGTACTGAGCTCTTCCTCAGTTACTGTGTTAGAACACTTAATTTACACTTTGGAAACTCTTTCCTCTTATCAACTACTATTCTACCTTCTACGACCTCTTTTAATAGACTCCCCCCCCCCTTAGAATGTCTCCTATCCAATTCTGCATCCTATTTCTTAATACATTTATCAACTGTCTATCTGATTCAGCTCTTTCCAAAAATTCCTCATTTGCAACCTTTTGAGTCTAGCTATTCCTCTCCATTCTTCTCCTTATCCACATTTCCAATGCATCTAGTTTCCAAACATCTTATTTCCTTCAGGTATGTTTCATATCCATAAAGTATGCTTCAAACCAAGGTTTTCACTATCTTTATCTTTGTGTTTTTCTTTAGACTTTCTGTTAAATGTTCTTTCGTGTTACTGAAGGCCACTTTTGCTTGTGCAATCCTACTGCATATTTCAGTCTCACATTTCCCGTCATCGCTTAGAGTATGACCCAAATATTTGAGACTCCTTACCTGTTCCAATTTCTTACCATTTAATGTGATATTAATTTCACCTTTATTATGGGACACTCTCATAATCTTGGTCTCTTTTATATTAATTTTCACGTCATATCTCCTTACCGTTTCTTTCAAACTACCAATTATCTTCTGCAGTCCAGTCTCGCAGCCAGCTACCATTCATTGGTCATCTGCAAATCGTACATCTTGTAACAATTTTTCTCCTACTTTTCTTCCTTCTTCCATGGCTTCCTCCATCATTGCCTCAGAGTAATTGTTAAACAGCAACGCCAATGCTACAAGCTTGTTTTACTCCACGTCCTATTTCACCTTCTTCTGAGTAATCTTGTTGGACTTTGATTACTGATTCATGTACATGTTTAAAATTAGTCTTCTATCTCTCCAATCAATTCCTATTCTTTGCAAGATATTCATCATCGTTATCCAATCAATCCTGTTAAAGGCCATCTCAGTGTTCACAAAGCATTCAAAAACGTCATTTCCATACTCAAAGCTACTTTCGCAAAGAACCCGCATTACCCCCATTGCGTCTCCTGTCCCGCATCCTTTACTAAAACAAATTGTGTCTTGCTCAGTATCATATCTGCTTTCGACTGAATGCGATTAATTATTACCTTTAACAAGATCTTCGATGCATGGGGTATTAAACTGATTGTTCTGTAATCCGAACACTTCACAGCATTGGCTATTTTGGGAATTGGGATCACCACTGACTTGGTAGAGTCGTCTGGCCAAATACCTGTATTGTACATTTCCATACATACTTCAATTAACTTAATGAGTGCTTCTCCTTCTAACATTTTCAAGAATTCTCTCTGGGATATCATCTATTCCGGCGGCTTTTCTCTTCTTCATGTTGTTAATTGCACAATAAATTTCCTCCTTCACTATATCGGGACCCTTTTATCGTTTTCTATTTCATTTTCTTCTTCTATTATAAAATCCTCTTCAAATGGCTTCCTAGCCTTATCATACAATTCCTCTACATATTCTCGGCATCTTTCTTTTACTTCTTCTAGCTCTGTCTTCAATTCCCCATCGTCACCCATTATACTAATGCTCTTTGCGTCTCCTTTCTTCTTCTTATCGGTTCATGTCAATATCCCTACTTCCTGGTACAATAAATCCGACCTCCCTCTTCTATTATATTCTGCCAAATCATCACACTTTTCCCTCCACCAATGATCTTTTGTTTTGTCGGCAATTCTTCTAAGCTCATTGTTTAAAGCTGGTAAAGCTAAGGTTAACGTCAGTTTCCTCACTCGAAAGCGATGTCATTGACGGGCGAGCCCAGGATTTGAACCCACATCTACTGATCCGCGGTCGAGTAGCTTACCGACTTCGCCACTGGCTCCAGCCAGTTTAAGCTTCTATATTTCCTTCGGCCAAGACTGGTGTCAATACTTTGCCACTTCCTCCTTTCATTCATTTTGTCTAGCATCTCACTTGTGATCCAAGGGTTTTTAGCCGTATTTGCCTAAAGATAATATACTTCTTTTGCACCAATTTCTATAACCTCCTTTAGCTGACACCATCTTTCATTTACCCATGTTCTTTCGCAGTCCTTCATTTTCTTAACTTCCCTTTTCACTGCTTCCTGAAACAGACTTCGTTTCTCGTTCAAACCCTTCAAATTCCATCTCTTACTACTTTTCTTGAGAAGTCCGAGGTTCGATTCCCGGTGGTTCACGAATCTTACTGCAGTTCATAATTTTCTGTGCCATATGAGCATTAGGAAAACGGAGGTATAGTAATATTGGTGACGTCCCTGCATAGTTTCTCCGACTCTATGTAATCCATGACTCAGGTCCTATTCGGCTCTAGTAGCGAACCCCCTAACCTAACCTAATGTATTTAAAGGCCGTCTTGTGGATGATGGTGCTTTCGGGGACCCTGGCAGTCCCGTCGCTAATGTGTATACCCCGTAGAATATAAAGAAATTAGCCATAAACGGCAACCCAGAGTCCGGTCAACCTGGGACTGAGAATGTAGAATTTGAGTCAATTCATTGAAGAATTTGAACAAGTAGAATTTAAGGGATACCGTCCCCATGACACCGAAATATATATTAATCGAGTCGAAACCAAGACATGCTAAGCTCAATGAAACATATCAAGCATTCTTTGGCATAATATATCTTAATGATCTTGTTTAATATTTTTAATATCATTTATATTTTAATGTTTAATATTTTTAATATTTGTTTAATATTTTTGTTTCTTAATAATTTTGTTTTAATGTCTTAATAGCGTAGGGGTAATGTCGTGAAGTTTTAAATGACGAATCCTGAGGTGAATTAACCCTCGTGCTTTCGAATCCCAGACGTGCTGATCTGAGAGTAAAATCTCGGACATTCACTGGACTGGTTTTACGGAAAATGGAGTAAATTGCCTAACGGTTTAAACATGTAGTATTAAAAAGTGATAGATATCAACATAGTTGATCATTTCACTATAATGCGTGTTTACTTTTTATAAATTCCACTAGTGTAGAATTGGGAAGTGTAGTATCTGTGTGAACTGTAGTGCAATGGTTAGCGCGCTCGAGGTCAAGTTGAGAGGTCCGAGGTTCGATTCCCGGTGGTTCACGGATTTTACTACACTTCAAAATTCTTCGTGCCATATGAGCATTAGGAAAACGGAGGTATATTAATATTGGTGACGTCCCTGCATAGTTTCCCCGACTCCATTTAATCCATGACTCGGGTCTTATTCGGCTCTAGTAGCCAACCCCTTACCCTAATCTAGTGTTGAAAAACGTGTTTTTTTCTGTATTTTTTAAATTGTTTTTGTGGATTTTGTTATTTTGTTTTTATTGTTCTTTTTGGTTTTTTAACGCTTAAGTTTCTATAGCAACTTTAAAGGAACATACTACCTACATGTTATTGCTAAAGTTTATTGGTATATTTTACGTCTAGATGTACAAATTGAGTTTATGAAGATCTTTTATTCGTCAAATTAGACAACTAAGAAATTTAACAAGTGTGGTACAAAGACCGAAATAGTACAGAATACAAAATACAAGTGCAATAACTAACCTATCTTACACTAGAGCGCTTCTACAAAAATTGTTATAGACATTTTGTTGCATATTGCCTAACGTTACTTCGATTAAAGATTGGTAATTTAATTCTAAATTTACAATTCTACAGAGTTCTCAAGTCTTTTGAAAAGATCGACCGTCTTAATAAGGCTAAAAAAACTAAAGTACATGACTTAATTCCTTCTTTGTAAAATTTCAAACATAAATAAGCACGAATTGAAGCAAAATCCATTCGGCCTAATCCCGCAACGAATACCCCGACAGAATCCCAGCGATTAAAACCAAAGATTCGACGATACACTGAGTTCCAACATGCATTAGGATCAACAAGCTACTCTTTGGAGTAACTAACGGCCGTAGATGAATATAGGAGAATCGGAAGACAATGCGACTCCATTAAAGCGAGTTTAACTGTGTCGTCGGTACACCTAGTTTTCCCTAAAATACAATTAACTGACAAATAAAATTTCCTTTAATTGGAGCCGTATCTACAAATAGCTTCTTTCCGGCTGTAAACGTGGCACCCCAGTATTTAACGGTTGTAGACCATTCTAATTTATTACCACCAAGCGTCACGTTTTCAATATTATATTTACTAGCTGATCCTCTGACAGCACAGCTTGACTTGTTGTAGTTAAATTCTAACATGGTGTTCACACTGAGTAGCAGGTATTTAACATTTCTTAAAGACCAGCAACGCTAGCCGAGATTAAAAGTAAATCATCAGCATACATAATAATGCCAACGTACTGACCACAAATTTGACATCCAATATTATTATCTTTTAAAGCAAGAATAAATGTATTTATAAACACATTAAATAACACAGGAGAAATAGAACTACCCTGTCGTACACCACTTCTCACTGAAAACCCCTAGATACACACCCCCTCCATCTAACAATAACGAATAGTTTGTTATACCAATCATGTAGCAGTATTGTAACCCACATTGGAATACCATGCTTAACCAAAGATGACAAGAGTTTATAGTGATTAATTTTATCATACGCCTTTTTAAAATCTAAAGATGCCATGAATATTGAGCTCCCTTTCGAATTAAAATACTTCACTGCTTGACTAAAAACAAATATAGCATTAGAGCATCCTATCCCTTTTTAAAACCAAATTGAAGGTCGTCTGATGCTAAAAACGGTTCACAAATCTCCAATAATATTAACTCGAACAATTTAGAGGCTACTGGGATCAATGTGATACCCCTATAATTATTAGCGTCATTTACGTCACCCAATCTATCTTTTAACAAGGGGACAACAATACCAACAGTACTGGAGGGAACGTGACCGTGCCATGCCATGCTCCGAAACAGTAGACTCATATTAACTATAAGTAAAGGGTGGACATTTACCAAATTTTCAGTGCATAAACCATCAGGACCACAAGCTTTACCCAATTTTAACTTACAAATGCACCGGTCTACTAATTCTACTGTAATCAAATCAGGTGTACACGGGTCAGGTAATTGATTATCAACATGAGAGCAAAGGTTCTTAAATTCATGAACAGCAGATGACTCAGCAGTTGAAACGCTATATACCGATTCAAAATAATTTGCAAACTCATCTGCAATATGCAAACTATCGCTGGACCCATTTATACAGACATCTTTATCAATATTATTATACTTTTTTTTACTACGTTCTCCAAAATTTCTGGGTATTTTTACTAGCAAAGTGCTCAAGTAACTCAGCATTATAACTGTTTTCATATTTAAACAAGGCTTCCTTGATAGCCATTTTATATTTCAATCTAGAACTAGTTTTGAGTTTACACAACCAACCAGTCCCGGGACGGCCGGCATCAACCCATAAAGAATGCCAGAAAATAGACTTATCTCTCATTTCGTCCAAATAATCGTTCCAAAATGGCTTTAGCGCATTGATCGGAATACTAGGAATGGTATAAGCTTAAGCACATTTTAACGCATTTAAAATAGCTGTATAATGCTCATTTATATAATTTTTATGTAGTCTATTATCACAATCCTTTGTCGTACATTCGATGTGAGATTTATCATAGACCATACCGCGTAATAAATGATGTGTGAATAATAGTCTGTAAGATTCCCTTTATCCCACCGCACTTTGAACTGCTTACCAATCCTATTACGTGTAGTAACACTGGTAGGCTGTTGAGCCTGTGGTACGTCCAAACGTAGAGTAATTGGACGATGACCACTAAAACTGTAACTAGAATCATTAACATCAACATAACTAATGAATGGCATGAGGGACTTTGACACAAAGAAATGATCAATGCGAGAAGAGACTCCCAACGACTTATTGACGTACGTGTCTACAACTGAACTACGCACTAAATCATCACAAGGTATCATATGCACATCGTTAATTAAGGAATTAAAAATATTAAAACCAGCATTATTAGTAGAAACGACAAAATTTGTATCACCAGCAATAATTATATAGCTACATGGATTATTCAATATAACATTTTCAATAAAGCCAGTTAGAGACGCAATATCAGATCTATATTCGGCATTATCCGCGTAACAAGGAAAATACACATTAAATAAGAGAAATTCAATATTATTGAAAACTATCTTAATAGCAGCACAACGACCATCGGGATCGTAGATAATAAAGTGCACCATTGAATTGAACGACGAATGCCATAAAAAAACCTACGCCACCAAAGGGACGACCACTAAGAATACGAGTAGATAGCACATTACTCATTGCTGATACTGCTTTATATTTAAACTCAGCATTTTTAGTTTATGAAAGTACCATAGTTTCTTAAAGAAATATACAACTATCATATACAAAGTATGTAATAATATATTAAGATGATATAATAATTGCATTATGCAATCATTGAATCTGTTAGGAAAAAAAAAAAAAAAACATGTTTCTGGCTGTGTTTTTTTAATTGTTTTTGTGGGCTTTAGTTATTTTGCTTTTTATTGGTTCTTTTTGGTTTTTTTAACGCTCAAGTTTCTATAGCAACTTTAAAGTAATATAGTGCCTACATGTTATCGCTAAGTCTTTTTGTTTCTTATGTTTAGATCTATAAATAGAGTTTATGAATAACTATAATTTCCTAAAGAAATAACAATTATCATATATAAAATATGTAGTAATATATTAAGATGATATATTAATTGCGCTATGCAATCATTAAACTTGTCAGAATAGGATCTACGTCTGAGTCACAAATTGTCAGACACGAACGTTAAACCCTATTCAGGCCTCGATTTCACTCGGTATAGACTATACTAATTAAAACATAACAAAATCAATGTTTAGGAATTAAATAAGAAAGTAATATTTATTACAATAAAATAAGAACACTAATACATTAATGATGGCAAGATAAACTTAGAACCAAACCTAGTACAAAACACAATCCACACATTCAAATCAAATTTAACACTGAAAAACCTTCTACTCAATACAACATAGCTAAACTATAACTTAAATGAACCACACTTAAAACAACCACTATAACTAATTTATGAACTAGACGACTACATTAGAACTAAACTATGCAGCCTGGTGCTATACTGAGATTAGAACTAAAAACTAGCGTGCTAATCCTAAACTAACTACTAATATAAAACCATCTATAATACTATAGGCTCATAGACCTTAAACTCACTGCAACACGGCTATAACTATCCCAATAGTATCCTGGTACTATAGACCAAAATATTTACGACTAGTATTCTGGTACTATCATCTATAACTCAACAATTGACTTGGAAGCCACTTGAAAACTAAATCTAACCAACACGTCATGACATCAAGCATCCAAGTCCCCGAACATCGCTCAAAACAAACGTATCATCTTCTTCGCAGCTACGCGCGACAACAACAATACAACAATTCAATATAACATCTTAATTACTCAAGTAAGCTTCCATAACTAGAAGAAAGAACCCTAGCTTTTAAGATAAAAATAAAACTGAAAATATTTCTGACGAAGAAAGCGATAACAAAGGGTTCGCTGCTTCATAACAATAGAGCAAAAACAACTTAAGTTTCTCTAAATACTTCACTTTGAACCCTTACAACCTCCCCTAGCTTTTGAGGCAAAAATGAAACTCAAAACATTTCTGACAATAATATACGGTTAATTGCTTAACAATTCAACTTTTAGCATAGACACATCATAAAGTTATGCAAAACACCGTATACATGTGCACCAGCTCAAATTAAAAAATACTTCTGCAGTACAATTAACTTTTAAAACTTCAATGTATCACATAACTTAATCATAAATCTGCATATTAGTTCACACTTACTGTTAATATCACAAAACGTATTAGAACTAGAATACAAATTATATGATGTGCAAACTTTTACAAAATTCAAACGGTAGCTGACTACAGTCTCTGGTGTGTCACTAGAACACATTTTATATTTCACACAGCATTACTGTATTTACACAATGTACACAACACTTTATATAATACTTTTACTCGATTTACAACTTTATCATTAAATCTACTTTATTACCTTTATTTCACAACTTAGTCATAAATACATGTACAGTTACTCAATGAGTCATCATGTTTCAGCAAACTACAATTTCTGTTCAATTATCAACATTCTCATCACATGTCACATCTTGCAGTACTCATAACATCTTGCAGTACTTCACATATATATATATATATATATATATATATATGTATATATACATATATATATATATATATATATATATATATATATATATATATGTATATATACAAAATCAAATACTTAACTTTTAACAAACCAAAATGAATCATTGACCACTGTGTCAATAACTTTATTCCAAGAAAGTAACATTACTTATAAATACTCAACACAATATTGCAATATTCTGACTTAAAATATGCAGCAAAATCAAATACTTCATTTAAACTAAGTGACATAGTTTGTGCGAAAATAAATCAATCACTTTAGTTATGTTAAAAGCTGGTAAAGCTAATGTTAACGTCAGTTTCCTCACTCGAAAGCGATGTCAGTGACGGGCGAGCCCAGGACTCCAACCCCGCACACACCGATCGGCAGTCGAATATGTTGTTGATGATGGTTGATGGTCACTTAGTTTAAGATTAAAACAGGTTTTATACTTCATTTAAATATTTTTGTCTGCAGACTACAGTGCAGTTATATATGGTTTTATTGGTAATCAAGGAGAAGGATTTAAATGAAATATTTGATTTTGCTGCTTATTTTAAGTCAGAATATTGTGTTGAGTATTTATAAGTAATGTTACTTTCTTGGAATAAAGGTGTTGACACAGTGGTCAATGTCTACTGTCTTCATACAGTGATAAATGTCTACTGTCTTTATACAGTCTTGTAATGAATTGCATATGAAATAAGACAAGACTGACTGTATGAAGACAGTAGACATTTATATGTATCAAGATAGCAAAGATAGACTATTTAACAGATTTAACAGAGGTAGAGACTATTCAAGGATTGCAGGAAGTTCTTTGTTTGCAATGTGACTATCGAACATTCCATAAGATTTTGCATTAAATATAAGTATGTACTAAAGCTGCGAAGACGATGATACGTTTGTTTTGAGCAATGTTCGGGACTTGGATGTTTGGGGACTTGGATGTTTGGTGCCATGGCGTGCTAGTTAAATTTAGTTTTCAAGTGGTTTTCCAAGTCAATTGTTGAGTTATAGACGATAGTATCAGGGCAATAGTCGTAGATATTTTAGTTTATAGTGTTAGGATACTATTGGTGTAGTTATAGTCAGAGAGTTTTATAGGTCTAGGAAACTATAGTATTATACACGGTTTTTATATTAGTAGCTAGTTCAGGATTAGCACGCTAGTTTTAGTTCCTATTTCACTATATCACCAGGCTGCATAGTTTAGTTCTAACCTAGTCGTCTAGTCTATAAATTAGTTATAGTAGTTGTTTTAAGGGTGGTTCATTAAAGTTATAGTTTAGCTATGTTGTATTGAGTAGAAGGTTTTTCAGTGTTAAATTTGATTTGAATGTGTGGATTGCGTTTTGTACTAGGTTTGGTTCTGAGTTTATTATGCCATCATTCATGTATTAGTGTTCTTATTTTATTGTAATAAATATTACTTTCTTATTTAATTCCCAAACATTGATTTTGTTATGTTTTAATTAGTATAGTCTAAACCGAGTTAAATCGAGGCAAGAATAGGCTTTAACGTTCGTGTCTGACAATTTGTGCTTAGACTTAGATCCTGTTCTGACATACTGGTGCCCGGAAATATTTTTCACCTCTTTTAAAATTGTATTTTGTTGTTTTGTTTTGGTTTTTTTTGGCATTTAACGCATAAGTTTCTGTAACAACTTTAAAGTACATAGTGCCTACATGTTATTGCTGAGGTTTTTTGGTATATTTTAAGTTTAGATTTATAAACAGAGCTTATGAATAACTATAGTTTCTGAAAGTAATAATAATTTGTAAATCACAAAGTCATTTTCCTGGAGAATAAATATTCCATAACAGTGAAATATTCTATTAGTACTGTATATCTACTTTTTATAATGATAATTAGTTGTTTGCAAAAGATACTATACAAACTATTTTAAAAAAACCAATTGTTATTTAAAATTTGTTATAGAAAAATGCTTTTTGTGCTTTTTGTGTTTTTCATTCGTTGTTAAACATAAAAAACATTTTTAAAAAATACATTTGTTTTACAACATGCTCACATCTCTAATTGCTAACTCAACTGCTATAATTCTTACACTCTTGAATGTTCCCTTTTCACTTAAATACAGGCACTAATAGGAGTGTTCTTATGGAGCGAGAAAGCAGACTTTGAGTATGAATATGTATGTACCTTGAACCTGCCACATGGCAGTGTACTGAAGAAAAAGACAGGCACTAAACAACTCAGCCACTATCCTTTAGGTATCCTGTCCCCCATAACATCTTGTCAAACAAGCACCTCAACCACTCTACGGCTCTCTTACAGTACGTTATTACACTATGCTAAAAACAGTGAGTCAATTGAGCCATTATCTAATTATGATATTTGTGTGCTCATATTCGCCAGTAGTCATATATGTAGACAATGTGCATTTTTATGTCCTATGGAAATAATGAATTTAAGTTTTCAGAGCAGTTAGAAGTAATATTAAGCACCATGTAACAGATTTAACAGCCATGTAAAGCAGTTTGTT
Organism: Enchytraeus crypticus; assembly: GCA_905160935.1. Taxonomy (NCBI): domain Eukaryota; kingdom Metazoa; phylum Annelida; class Clitellata; order Enchytraeida; family Enchytraeidae; genus Enchytraeus; species Enchytraeus crypticus. The sequence goes on along the minus strand of CAJHZI010000722.1, from coordinate 214,615 downwards.
ATGAGTTCTTAATCTAAGAAGGTATAAAACATAATTGCACTATAAAAATATAAATATCTTATGCAAGCTGCGTCTTATTGCTTAAAATATTCTAAGGTTGCTTTGTATGTATCATGCGAAGTAAGCCTACATTTAATATGACTATATGCGTATTGCCATTTATGGGCGTTTAATTTGGATTATATATATAAATATATATATATATATATATATATATATATATATATATATATATTAAGCATTTTAAAACCTTGCAAAAACTAAAAAAGTTGTAAAACGTTTTCAAATTTTAACTTTTCACAAGTCAGCATGAAATTACATTAGTTAAACGTTATAATAAAAAATTTAACTACCTTACGTTTTATTGAAAAGTTACACAGTTTTTTAAATGTTAACCTACCAAAAAAAGTTTATGCTCATCACTGCTCTTATCTCTCTTTCTCTCTCTTTCTCTCTCTCTCTCTCTCACTCTCTCTCTCTCTCACTCTCTCTCTCTCTCTCTCTCTCTTAGTACAGTGCCAATTTTCTATCATATCAAATGATATATTGGTATGCATTATTTATCAAATCATCCACTGCTCATATGAAAAACACATGAAAAACGCCTTTAGCATTTACCCAATTCTTCTTTCAATAATTCTGTAATGAAAGCCATTTGGTCTGTGCGCGATTGTTCAATCAAGATTATTTACGTTTACTCATTAGACATATATAATTGCATAATGTTAAAAGCACTAGAATTAATCTCCTACACAAATTTTATAAATTATAGGATAAATAAAGTTTATGCTCATCACTGCTCTTATCTCTCTCTCTCTCTCTCTCTCTCTTAGTACAGTGCCAATTTTGTATCATATCAACGTATGTATTATTTATCAAATCATCCACTGCGCATATAGCACATGAAAAACGCCTTTAGCATTTACCCAATCCTTCTTCCAATAATTCTGTATTGATTGCCATTTGGTCTGCGCGTTCCATAAAGATTATTTACGTTTACTCGTTAGACATATATAATTGCATAATTTTAAAAGCAGTAGAACAAATCCCCTAAGCAAATTTTATAAATTATGGGATAAATAAATGAACCTGCTTACTTTCAAATTAAAAATCTACGGCTATTAATCATTTGAATAAAATGTCTAAGAATAAAATCATTTGAGGGCAAAGATTTAGATGAGACATTTTGGGACTGAAAATATAATTTCGGAGCCTTACAAAAATATTACAGCCCAAAAATATGATTCTGAGCAATTATGTTCAAAAGCAATACCAATTTTGAAATGTAGCAATGACAACATACACACCAGTGTGACGCAATATAAGCACATGACAGGTCGTTGCATCAGACGTACCCAATATGTCTATATTCTCTGTAATGAAAACAATAATTACATACATACATGTAAAATATATCCTAAACAAAACTAATTTAGAATGTTTAAATCAGCAAAATCGCCAGGACCGGTCTATAAGACTAGTTCACTAAAATAGGGGTCAATAAACTTTCCCCTTAAATGCTAATCTTCTCTCTGTTCCAAATTTTCTCATGTCATTGGGCAGACGTTTATTTTCTTATGCAGCTCCCACAATCTGGAACTCTTTACCTGCTAATCTTCGTTCTGTTTTTCTCTTTCAACATTCTCTAGCAAGCTTAAGACTTACCGTTTCCCACCATAGACATAATCAACCTACCCTGACCATTTTTTGATCACCCAAATGGCTTTCGTTTAGGACCTTACTTCTCCTCAGCACATTTCTTTTTCAGATTTGTCTGGGTGAACTGATCTGTAGTGATGTGTGCTGTTGGGGACGTCCCTGACATCATCCCTGGATGAAGAAACGGACGTTAAACCTTCATTATTATTATTTTTATTAAATGTGGATATCCTGACCCCCCCCCCCATTACTTCTTTTCAAATAGTTATCTCAACCACTCCACTGCTCTCCCATCTTCCACACTTCCAACAAATCACTTTATCCACCTTCGCCATACCCCCCGTCACTACACCCAACATTTCCCTACACCATTCTCTAACTTTTTTGAATACTTTAACCAATACGTTATTAGCTGATCCCCTATAATCCATTCAACGTCAGCCTCTAACTTTTAATTCACATTCTATTTTTTTCTTTTAATTTTCCTTCCTTCACCTCTCCACCCCTGATTTTCCTTTTCTGATCTTCTTACCCACCAATGTATATTTTTATACATATAATATTAATATATATAATTTCACTTATTATTTTCAATTATTACATTAATCACATCATATATATTTAAACATGATCAAACCTTTTACCCCTTCTCCCACAATGGCTGGCCCCCACATGATAAACGTAACCCTACAAGTCAGCTTTACATTACTTCTTTGGACGACTTAGCAAAAGATGTACAATAAGAATGTTTAAACCATAAATTTAAATTTTAAAATCCAAATATCGAACCACATTTCTAAAAATTATCCTACCAACGTCGGGAGTAAGAACTGCAAATTCTCTCTGATAGATATGAAGCAAACCAGAATAAGAGCATGGATCTCTAGAGTCCTTTTCACTTGCAGCACCTTCAGTGAGTTCCAACTCTTCTCCACTTAAAAGTCCAGAATTAGCTTTCTACAAACACAGCATTCAAAATATTATCTTTAAAAATAACGATATTTACATCACTGAATTTACTTAAGGTAGCACATTCAGGCAGTGATGGGAAGTTGAAAAGTTACTTGTATTCTTGATACGAAAAAGTATAAGTATATCAAAATGACATTACTTAATTATTAGCTTAGGAAGGAAAAAATCCCAGGGTGATAGAAGGTTATTCTTAAATCGGCGCCGGCTGCAATTGATGCACCATAAAAAGGCAACGATTACTAATAACCATGGAGAGGAAGGAGGAAATGGGTCTTAAACAAGCATCTGTGCTTCCTGACCCAGTGTGCCGTTATGTTACGTTATGTTAAATCTGCAAATGTTTCGGGCTTCATAGCTAGTTTAATACTGTTCTCTTGTTGAAGAATGTGGCACATGTTTCATTGGTAAGAGGGAGGGAGTCAATTAGAAATGATTTCACGTACCGTGCATTTAAGAAATAATTAATACTTACAGATCAAGTTTTAGTCGTCTCGCTGTAGAATAAACTGGCAGAAACAAAACAAATCCTTCCTGTAGTGTGGAGACCACACTGGAAGATACTGAACTTATTGAAGTGCAAAGAAGAGCATTAAGAGCATTAAAGCATTATTAGAATTAGGGGATTCAAAGCATTAGGGTATGAGGAGAGGCTAAAGGCAGCTCAACTGACAACCCTAGAAACCAGGAAAATTGGAGATCTTATAGAGGTTTATAAAATAATGCATGTCTTACCAAATTAAGAGCAACAGATTTTTTCTAATTCTCCAATAATGGTATAAGAGGTCATAGCTATAAGTTGTTTAAGCCTAGTGTAAAGACAGACTTAGGAAAGTTTTCTTTTTCTCAAAGGATTGATAGGTGGAACTCTTTGAGTGAGGAGGTTGGGAATGCGGTATCAGTGAATAGTCTTTAAAAACAAGCTGAATGTTGTAATCATGTATAATTGGAGATTGAAGTAAGCCCTTGGCTTTTTTTCCCTTGTTCCTGCTACCTAAGTTTGACTAAGAATTGAATAAAGAAAGATGGTAGCAGTTCAGGTAAATTCTGGTAAATCTGTCTGTCGTTCAAGTTTCTTCCAGATCCGTCAAATCAGACAGATACGATCGTCTCTTGATAAAAATTCATCCATAATTCTTGCTAACACAATAGTTCACTCTTGACTTGACTACTGCAATTTATTGTTTTCTGGCTTACCTTCTTCTTCTGTCATGCGTTTGCAACGCGTTCAGAATTCTCTAGCACGTATTGTCTGTCAATCCTCAAGGCTTTAGGCCACCTCTAGTTCCTTGTTTAATAATCTTCATTGGCTTCCTGTGGTTCAAAAAATTAAGTATAAAATTGGTCTGTTAACTTTCAAAATGCTTTTTTTCGTAAGCCTTCTTACCTGTCTGATCTCCTAATCCTATATCAACCTCCTCGTAAATTTCGTTTTTCCAATGCCAAAACTGCTCAAAATTCCTAATATTCTCACTTTGTTAGGTGAACTTTCTTTCTGTGCTCCTACTATTTATAACTCTCTGCCTCCTGATCTTCACTCATGTTCTACAATTCCTCTTTCCATTGTAGGTTGAAAGCACATTTCTTCCCACCATAGACTTTTTTCATCCTGCCTGACTATTTTTTATCACCGGACCGGCACCGTTTAGGATCATTTTCTTTCTCTTCAGCACTTGATTTTTCACATCTATTTGGGTGAATTGATTTGTGGTGACATGTGATGGGGGGGGGGGCCGTCCCTGACATCATTCTTGTATGAGGAAACGTTAACCTTTATTATTATCATTATTATTCCTAAAATTTAAAAGATCATAACAATAATCAAAATTCTTAGAAAATCAACTGCAACAAATGTTTATGCATCTGTAAGTACTAAATGGAAGCCTCGACGAGAGATGTAACTGAGTCTACAAGTGTTGAGTCCAAGTCCGGCTCCATAGGTGTCGAGTCCAAGACTGAATCATCAGACGTTGGGTCTGAGTCAGAGTAGAGTCGTCAGGTATTTAGGCCAAATCTTCTATTTTAGGACTCTAGACCACTTTGAGTTAGAGTTCATATATTTCTAATATTTATCTACATTTGTTATTCCTGTTTCTAAATTCATAGTAACTGATAAAATTGCACGGTAAGTAGAAAGGACAACAGTAAGGGGCGATCCTCAATACATGTATATTGTTATAGAATAAAAGTAATTCACTTTTAAATTTCAGGATATTATAGTTAGTTTTTATACTCTGAGAAAGACATACTTTGTACCATTTATGCCCTGGTTTGTTGGAAAACAGTTCCATATATCCTTCATCGAATTTTGCAGCGTTCATGTCGAGCTACCAAAATTGTTTCCGTATTTGAGTTATCTAAATTGTTTTATACTAAGGGGTTGGGTTATTTTAATTCAATTCCTAAGTTTTGGCTAACATTATTTAATATTAAATGTCGATTATATCCCTCATGTGAGGTCATTTCGTGTTTTCCTTGTGTGGAATTTGAAACAATTTTTTCTCAAAGGTTTTGTTTATTCTAACAGTCTGGTTTTGTTGTTAAGATAAAGTTTCTGATTAGTTTGAGATCCACGCAGTGTGTGACCTCTCTTTTAGTATATATAATTCGGAGCTTTAGCAAGCAGGCAGAAGTTAGCAAACAAGCAGGCAGAAGTTTTTTTAGTTAGTCCCAACTTGGCGCTGGTCCGGTATCTTTATGTATATTTGAAATTTTAAGTTAGAACTATTTGAGTTAGTTCTTATTTTATATTATATTTTCTCCATCTGTTCATAAGATGTTTGGGGTTTGAAATAAATTATTTATTATTTAATTTTATGATATTTATTAAGTGCTCAGATTGAAATATAGTTAAGTAAATTATACTGGTAAGTAATTAGTAGCAGATAAGCTTGGTAGCGGTTACGATCTTGAAGTTCAGTTGACGTATTCTACGATGGGATGTTGTGAGGAGACAGATACAGGAATGTGGAGAACCAATTTTCTACACGGTGAGAAAATTTGGTTATAGTAATGACAAGGTGACACGAATTTTGAACAATGTGATGAATCGAAGGCGACAATCAATGCGAGGTATAAATTATATTCGTAATGTATTCATGGGAAGTTAAAACGTTATTTTCTTGAAAATGTTAATCATTGTAAAATTTGATCACGAGAGTTCAGTTTTACATGTTGAAAGTTAATTAGTTTAAGTTCTATTGTGTCTGATAGATAAGCATAAAATGCGATACACGTTTAGTTGTTAGTTTGTGGACTTAATATTTTGTCCATGATAACTGCAAGCATCATTACCTTGTTGTTTCCAGTCCGAAGCAGTTATTAAGTAAAATTTCAGTGAACTATGACTAGTGTTAGTACTTTATTTATTAGTTGGTACAAGTATTATGTGAATTTGATTTGTTAATGTGTGAGTTTACTAAACGATCTTCTTGGTCTGAAGACGGACGAGGCGATGCGCTGAGTTTATTCAGTGTATTCATGACATGGAAAAGCGATATCGGTCACTTTTGACTGAAATATGGGGAGGACTAGAGATTTTAAAATGAGCTCATAACGAGTGAGGAAGTCTGTGTTCTTTGACCTTTCTCTACCTCATTATTATGAATTACTCGAGCCTTATTGGTCGATATGATCGTGAAAAGAAGAGGGATAAGTTTAATGCACTCGGGAACACGCATTTAACAATTATTATTATTGTATAAAAAATAAAACATGGAAATAATTCACGGAATACGATAGTTACATGCATGAATTATTATATTATTATCGGGAAATTTCGAGACCAGGCAACCTTATTCGGTGGCTGGAAGGTCAGTCCTTCTGTAATCCATATGGAAGCCACTGAGCATGGAAAGGTCAGGAAATAGAGCATTTCTAACATGTTCGACGAAAGTAAACGTTTAATTATGTCTAGTAGCTACCCCAGGTATATCACTGAGTGGGCAATGCTTATTGTTTCGTCTGTCAGATGACTAAGTTGACAAACTTAGTAGTAACTGTGATATCAGAAAGTTTAATTTATATTTAGTATGTATAAGTGAATTTATTATTAGCTATCTTTAATAAGATAAGTTCACTGTTTTCTTTTCAATTTGATCCCATTAGAGATTCATTTCTCTACAACGAGTTCTGATTCTTCCAGCAGTCTTTATATTTCTTTAGTTTAAATGTGCTGAGTGTATCTCATTTAATAAAACAATATAATCCTTGAACGTAAGACACGAGTAGTTATGTAATTAATTTCGAATCTGAATCTCGGAATTTATTCGTGGCAGAGTTCTTAGCCAGCGTGACATGGCATCGTTTGATTGAAGTGAAGCTTTTCATTATGTTGCTTTACTTAATGTACAGATATTGATTATAAATTGATGTTGATGAATCATTGCGTAGTGAATCAGTTCTAATTATACTATGTTTGATTGATTACATGGGTCGAAGCGACGATGGGACGAGGGAAGTCAGTTCTTCTTCTTGGTTCAGTCGAG